>VZSF01004322.1:10617-96964 GCA_013398295.1 Chionis minor
GGGGGGGGGGGGGGGAGGGGGGAGAGGTAGCTTGGTAGCTAATGGTTATATTTCAAATACATTCAAATGACTGGAAATTTTCTTGGCATGATAAGATATGTAAATATTGCCAAAATGTGAAAAAAAGAGACTATATTTAATGGATGTCTGCTTTAGTTCTGCATATGCTACTGCAACTGTCCATTGCAATAATACATTATTTATTGATATACTTTTACTCTGAGAAGCTTCTCAAATATACCAGTCCAATACAGTTTTAATATAGTAGTCCAACATTTTTTTTAGTTTGAAGATTTATGTTCTCCAGAGACGAGGCATTTTTTTATGGAATTATGTTCCGCAGCATACGTTGGAGACCTCTTAGCCTAAGAGAAGGGAAGAAAAACATTATGAAATAGAGGAGTGAGTAACAGAAAAGAAGGACCTTAATTCTTATTTTTTTCTTTCTCCATGCCTTCTGCCTTTTTCTTAGCCAGAGCCTAAATAGAGGCACATGGTAGTAACAATGAAATAGGTTGTCTTCCTCATAGAGTAATAAAAATTGAAGGAAAATATTATTACCAAATTAAAAGGTGGGATTTGTAAAAGAAAAATTACTTTGCAGGTTCAACTCATCCTAAAGCAGACTTTTAAAATGGATCAGCTAAATAGAACCCACAAATTGTCAAAGTGTCACAGAATAAGGACAAAAGGGTTGAGGTTGGAAGGGACCTCTGGAGGTCATCTGGTCCAAACCCCCGGCTCAAACAGGGTCACCTACAGCAAGTTTCCTAGAACCATGTCCAGATGGTTTTTTAATGTCTCCAAGGAGGGAGATGCCACAACCTCTCTGGGCAATCTGTGACAGTGCTCAGTTGCCTTCACATTAAAAAAGTGCTTCCTGATGTTCAGGGGAAACTTCCTGTGTTGCAGTTTGTGCCCATTGCCTCTGGTCCTGTTAGTGGTCACCACTGAGAAGACCCTGGATCCCTCTTTTTGGCATCGTTCTTTTAGGTATTTGCATACCTTGATGAGATCCCCCCTTGAGCCTTCTTTTCTCCAGGGTAAACTGTCCCAGCTCTCAGCATTTCTTCATACAAGAGGTGCTTCAGTCCCTTAATCAGAGGTCTCTTTTCTCTATTTTCTCTCTGCTTATTCATTAAGGATTCTGAGATGATTGACTCAGACATATACAATGGCGATATCTACATTTAGTCAGACTCAAGACCTGAAATGACCATACTCCTTAAGAAGACACTGACTTGATTATATAATACAGCTATTCATTTCTGCTATATACTTCAGACCTATTATCATATTTAACACAGAAAGCTTTACTGGAATCTTTGGCGTATATAATGTACAGCTATTCATTTTTTGAAGTGTACTACCTGATTTCCTGGCTCTAGAGGATTTGCTTTCTCAGTGTTTCAAAAATGCTCTTTTTTCTATGATTTCCTGCTGATCACCACAAAGAATGCTCAAATACTTTCTTCCAAAACACTAGTTTGTTCTGCCTAAGTGGATGATCTGGTCCCTTGTTTGAAACTCACAGGCTGAGCCATAGACAAACCCCAAACAAGTAGCTTAACATGACCACCAACCTTTCCAGAAGTGCCGCTGTAATATCCTGGTAGTGAAGACTGTGAATCCTGCCATCAGCATTATAACATCTCTGGACTTTGCAGTCTGTATAAAGCAGAATGAATCAACATATCACTCTAATGCAGATCAGTTTAGTTTTAACATAAAAAAAAATGCATGGATTAATAATACCAACATATTAGAAGAAAATAAATTGCAATCAAAGAAATTCAGAGTTACAGGGGAATCAGATAACTAACATTTTCATATTACATTTTAGAAATATTTTTAAAATTCTAAGAATATTAAAGTTCAGCCACATTGATATATAAATGTTAAAATTCCACCTTTTTATTTTTTTAAATGGTTATTGTGTTTGCATTGTGAAAAATCAGATGAGGTGGTGATGTGCTTTTGCCTCATGCCTCATTACACAGCTCAAACATGCATAAATCTGCACTACTTGATGCTCTGCCTGGCCTTGCCCTGGTTACTTAAATGAAGGTTTATTGAAGAAACTATAGTAATCGAGACTAAACTGCACCTCTGAAGCAGCCCCGCAATGTATGACATTACAGGAAGAGGATCTCAGGGGGGTTTTTTTATGTGTGGTTTCTTTTAGCCCCATTAAAAAAAAAAAACAAAACCAGTAGAAAAGTGATAAAACAGTAATGCTTAAAATAAGAAATAAACGAATGTATAGAACTACACAATGCCTAAAAGTTTCCAGCAGCGTTGCAAAGATACTGTCGTGTGAACAGTGCCATCTAATGGCTTTTTTTGAGATTAACTGGCACAAATAGTCGTGAAACTGACTTGAGCAGCGTCCCCATGTTCTTGTGGCAGAGCACCTATCAACATTATTAGGAACATTAACAATACCTTTATTGCTAGAATCGTGAATTGTCGTCATAATTTAGAAAAATGACATTTTCGAGATAATTCGGGCAGTGTTCTTGTTTTAATATGTAACGTTTAATCTTGATTTCAACATGAAACAATCACACTGCTATTCATTTGTTTTAAAAATAAACTAACCATCTCAATACTGAAACCATAAAAATAATAATATTTTTTAAAACAGTAAATAAAAATATTTTTTGATCTAGAGATCGAGAAGTAAAAGGATGCAAAGGAAAACAGAGGAGGTATTGACAAAGCAGGAAAACCGAGAGAATTGTACTATTTTATCCCATTGTTGGATAAATGTAAACATTGAACCACTAACTGAAGAGCTCTTACTTCTTCCCTACTCCTCTTGATCTCTAGCTTCTTATTCTATCTTCCTTTAGCCATAAAATACATTTAGGGGTGTTTTTACCTCATGATTTTATTTCAAGTTGATTTTGGCTATGCAACAATATTTTTAGCAGAGTGATCTTCATGGAATTTAATATTGAAAATTAACCTTTATATACAGTAAGAAATCCACAGCAGGAATATGTCTCTGTTGTACTGCCTAAGATGGCTTAGAGTAAATAAAACAGGAAGCTTCCTACAGAGCTTTAAGCCACCTTATAGAATTCAGTATTCCTGATGCAGAATTCTGTAAAAATCTATAGGGATGATAACATACTCTTAAGCCACACAGCATTTTTTTCCACAGGGGAAAAGGAACAGAACTGTAGTCACAAAGAAAACTGGGGATGATCGCTGCAATAAAACTACAGTCCATGTTTTATGAAGCCATAAACAGAAGCTTCAGCCACAAAATAAGCTAGCTGTCTTTAGCCTACTCAACAAACAGATACATTTCCAGAACCTACAAAATCTCTCTGAGTTTCTAATTAATAAAATTCCAAACTATAATCTGTGCAGTTCAGGTAATTCAGTGAATGTCTGATAATGATGTGTACTTAATGCTACTGATACCTGTGTTGCAATATCTAGAGAAACTTTCACAGCATTTAATGAATTGTAATTATGAATGACCTTGCTCTTTAGGGCTTCAGCTATGCAGTTATTGTGCATGCATTGTAAGACAAAATCCCATCATAGCATTTCTGTTAAAGGACCTCCAGCTGCTCAGGGACTGATGGCTTAGCAGGTTGCTCCAACATCTTGTTGGGAATTAAAATTTGACCAGCAGTTCTGTGAGGGGTATACAGTCAGACGGATCTCAAGGTAAAAGGTTCTCCTGAAGCAAGTGGTGCTAAGATTTGGGAGTGACTCAGCTGGGTGAGTCGTTTTGCCATCAGGCATCAGCATCTCATGAGTCAAGCAAATAAATTGTAATGACGCATTTTGAAAACCCAGGCACTGAGCAACAACTGCATAGCTTATGGTTCCGTCATTGTCAGTTATAGAAACAATATGAAGCTTGAATTAAAAAAGACTAATAATTTTTGTCTTAAATAGTAGTAAGTCACTGAAGTTGAGTCAGCTAAATGATCAACATGTCACTCATTCAGAAGTGAAATCTGTTGTTTTGATGCTCTGATTCTTTACTCAGAACTCCATGATCCCCCATGATTTTCCACTAATGTCCGTTGTGTTTTCTGGCATTCCTTGTGACCTCTCCAGTCTTTGTTCCTCATTTTAAAATTTGTACGTAATTTATTCCTTCCACCTGTATCAGTCCTATATCAAGCCTTTGTTCCTTTCCCTCCCTTTATTCTCTTGGTTTTTTTATTATTTTCTGTTGTTGGAAACACTATTTGCCTTTGCCTGTACCACTTACACAAAGAGAGATTATTTTATGAAGTCCATACACTTGCAATAAATATTTAATCTGAATTCTCCTTCAAATTAGGAAAATAAAACCTAGAAACAAATGTTTCACAGAATTTTTCTGAGGGTCTTTTTCTCCTAACAAAATACCGTAATGTACTGCAGTCGTGAATCTCTTGATAATTGCTGCCATCTAGTGTCCATTAGGGAAATTAAAACCCACTTCATTCAAACATACGCAGTCTTCCAGCTCCCTGACCTATTTAGCTTTTTCCTCGACTCAATTACTTCAGAGCAGACATTCAGTGAAGTGTGTAAGGAGTTAGCTCCAATACTGTCATTTAACATTATAGTCTGGTTTCGTGTGATGAATTTCGGTTTTGTGCCAAAAAGTGCAGTTACTAGAAACGTTTTTGGGTTTTTTCTCCCATAAAGGAATATATGTAGACAAAATGAAAATAAAAGAAATCAACAATTTTATTTTTAACAGGTGTATGAACGTTTTATCCTAACACTTTTATATACTTGGTTTTCTTGAATATCCATCTTTCCCACCATCAGTTCATAGGAGAAGAGACATTTTCTTATAATTTGTGAAAAGAAATAAAATTACAGACCGAAAAATATCATTGACTTACGGGGATCAAGACCAGACCTGTCTCAAAAGCTATAAAATTATTGTAAACACATATTTTTGTTTTAGAATAAATCTAAGGCATGGGTATTCCAACATTTTCATGGTAAGAAAGCTGTCAACAATTCATGAATCATATTCTTTTCCTCCCAGGATAATGTCGTTCATGTCTATGCTCAAAGTTACAATACTGAACAAATATCTCTCAGGAGTCTTTCAATGGCATCTGCTTTTCTCCATCGGTTTTATAGGTAGTTAAACATTAGCTTTAAGTGGATTGGGTCCTAAAACTTGAAATGCCTTACTACAACAGAATCTCTGTTAGACTGCTTTTACCACTAAGAGGCTCTGACATAGATTAAGAGCATTTGCCTATGACCAGTGCTGCACTGCTTGCATATGTTTTATGTTAGTGCATGGGTAGTCACGTAGATAGTTTGATAGACTAGAGAGAGATGGAAGTGCTGAACCCCTTCTTGGGCACAAATTGGCTGAGAGATCATAAAAAATTTACATCTCTGAATGAATATGAAAAGCCTGAGCAGAATCTACTCATTATCCTCCTAAAGAGTTTATAATTTGTTTATTCTAGCACTTTCTCATCACTAAGAACATTATTGGTCTTCCTCCTCTATTTCCACGATGACTTCCCTAGAAATCCAATCTTTATTCCAATTGCTGTATCACTAAACAACATAGATATTGCCAATGCAGCTGCTTGTCATAGAAAAGTTATCTTCCTTAATTCATGCAGTTCTGGAATGGAAAGCGGATCTATTTTCTAAAAGCCTTGTTTCCATACACTTCTGTAATGTAAATTGGACAGTTTTCTAGAATTATACTATGGGCTAGCTTAGCTATAAACCTAAATATTTCAGATGTTTTCAGACCTAGTCATTATCACTGTGCTAAACAGCTCCTAGAAAATAACAAGGGAAAAATAGTTCAGGGCATTTAATCATTAGGCTTTCATTCAGATATGTTGTTTTATTCCTTCCTCCCTGACAACCATCAAAATAAAACTAACATTAGGAGCAGTTCATAGAAACAGGGATGGGGAAATTACTGTTTCTACATTGTTTCCACCGTTTTATCCACAGTGATGAGAATCAGCTGCCAAATGAAAAAATTGTGATAGGCTCAAAGAGAGCAAGGAAAAGGATGACAAAGGTCTCAACTATATAAAAACTAGTAAAACTCTTGATGTGACACCACATTGAAAAATTGTTCATTTAATCGAAGACACTGAGATTAGCAGATGAATTAGTTGAGCTTGGTAAATAAATTCATAAATTAATTAAGGGACCAGAAAAAGTGGAGGGGCAACAGGTTATGCAGAAAGGAAAGTTTCACCAGACTGGTTGAATATAGGTGAAAAACAGATTATTCCAGAATTTTTGAAATTGAATTTATTTAACATTTTGATTGTAGGAGTCTCACACTAAAAGTTGGGAGCTGTAGAAGTTGGGAATCTGAACGTGATGTGAAGGCTGGAGATATTCAATACTAGTATCAATATCAAAGACTGGACTAGTGAAATGGGAGGAAGTATAGAAGTAAGAAATGTTAGATCATGCATTTAGAGGTCCATACAAGAAAACTGATATTGTGAACTGAAAATTTAGCAGCCTAAAATGACAGAGGAAGAAAAACAGTTATGTTTCCCTGCACCCTAAGTGTTGCCAGTGTAGTAAATCCAAAGTAAATATAATCCTTTTCAGTTAAGAAACTATTAGTTCTGCTGTCTGTCCTGTTGAGGATTTGAGGTACTGTGCATAATTCTTTCTCCATTGAAGAAAGATGAACAAAATTTCAAATAGATATAGAGGAGATCACATGGGCTTAAGAAGATGAGGAAAGGAGCCCAAAAGACCAGACTTGCCTTGTTTAGTGAAACAAAGACCGAGAAAGGATATAATTCATGGCTGTTTACTTCTACTGGAAAAATAAGTGAATGATGAAATTTAAGTGTCATTCCTTGTGATTAAAAATGGATATATCCTGTCTATTCTGCTTTGCTACCTTCTACTGAAGAGAGAATGCAAGAGAGAAGAGGAAGTAAAAGGCAGGTGACTTTGGCCTGTCAGAATGATCCCTGGGCAACCATTCCTCCCGACATCACTTTAATTGTAGCTTTTCTATAAAACTATTTTTTGCACTGTACTACTAGGATCTTGGGGCTTTCACTCTTCAGCTGTGCCTACCATGAGCTGAATCACAATGTAAATGTCTAATTATATCAACTAATGTCACTCAGAACTCTCAGTTAGTCACCTAAGGCTCCCTTTACAGTCAACAAAAAGAAATGGGACTTACAGGAACAATTTAACTGCCTTATCTTAAATTTGTGCTGCAATGTCAGATAAATGGCATCCCAGAAGTGCGTACTGAATGATTAGCTGAGAAATAGACTTCTAAAATACAGTAGGTGAGATGAATCTCACTGTATGTTTCTAACATACACATGTTAAACAGAGGCTGTGTAGAGTACTGCACTCCCCAGGTACCACAGACTCAGGAGAAAATGAAAGCCGTTTTGCGATAGAGATCCAGAAAGAACTCAGAACAGCTGTGGTTTGAGCCATTTATTTTGTACGTATTATAGGAAGAACTGCACATGCTACCTGCGATCCTCACAGGATAAAAAAAATAGTTCCAGAATGAATGCAAGGACTGGAAATATTTAGGGAGTCCTTTTATCATCATAAGATCTCATCATGAGAATACAACTGAAATCAGTTTATATGAATCAGCAAATGCAAAGCAATGACTATAGCTATGCATGCACTTTGGGACCATATTATGCCCTTTATAATTTTTGTGTACAGCTTGGCATTCTGAAGCATTATATAAAATCAATGGCCTTCACCATTCACTGTACAGGGCTCTGAAATGTCATGAAATACTGTGATGAGCAAAAATGAATACTATCCAATTAACTTCATTTATAGACACATTCTGTCCTTGTGAGCCCATTACATACAGAGTATGCTTTTGAAATTTTTCTTCTTTTATGCACAGACTGCAAAGGGATGAACATTTTTCTGTGTTGAAGCTGTGATTACAAATTATTTTAACCTCCTTTTGTTAGCTGTATGTAAACAACAATGCTAATGACTGTGGGTTGACAGATGAGCAAATAAATGAAAACTTCCCTCTGCTATTAACACTTGTTTAATCAACTCTAAGATGAACAAAAAAATGACACTGAAAAATATAGTAAGTTAATGTCCTCAGAACTATCCATAACTAGTAATTCTTCCTTTGTGTATGCATATAGAATGTAGGTCACTGGAACTCTCTTTTCACATTGTTTCTTCTGAATTCAATACAAACCAAAATAATAAAAATTATCACTGTGAAATCAGCACATTCAACTACATACACCTTTAGATAAAAGTGATTAAATGGACAACTCACCGTTATCTGTTTCAAGAATTTTTGGGGGTTGTAAAGCTAGATACTCTGCCACTTTATTTTCTGTTTGCCATAGACAATTTATTTAGCTGAGTTAATTTCTTATAATGTCCAATGAAACTCAGAAAGAAAAGTCATGGGTTTGTGAACATGGTGACTTCCCAGATCACCTATGACACGCTTAATTAAATAAAATCTCGTATCCTAGTAAATAAGGTAGCTATTCTTAAAATGATACTCCTTGAATTTCAAACATCTTATTGCCTTTTATTGAATGAAGTGCGTTAAGATATACGACTTTATGCCGTTGCAAAATATGACATCCATTAGAGTGGTATATGGCATCTGAAACAGAAAAAAGATATCTCCAGCATCAAGTTTTTAATAATTTTTGAAAAAATGGAGTTCTGGTATACTGAAAATCTAAGAGTTCAGCCATCAAAATTAAATATGTCAATGTCAGATACTACTGTACTGTAATAGAGCAGTATATCTCCATACGCAAAATGACCAAGGTATTTAAACCCTGAGATCAATAACAAGGTATTGTTTATGTCAGCTGAGGGCTACTAGAGGTCATACTAGAGGGCTAGTAATGCCTTTTTTAAATTTCCTAAACTTATCAGCTCCTTAGCTTCAAAGCACTGAAAGACCAACTGGGTGCCTGATACCTACACAAATGGATTTACGTGCACATTTCTACGGATTTCATGTTGAGCTAAGATGCTGGTTGGCTGGTTTTGGTGCGGTTTTTTTGATTTTTAAGAGAAGTGAAATTCTGAATGAGAGGATTTTCTTCACCATAAAGTATCTCCTGATTAATGGGAAGAAATTTAGGAAAAGCATCCTTTATCTTGTAATGAAATTATTAAAGAGTAAATGATTCATGATTCTGCTCATCACAGAAAATAAAAAAAATAAGAAACTTTTTTTGGTTTTTGATGACATCATTTTGATGTCCTGTACTGACTGTAATAAAGCTATTGATATACCTTAAATCCAGGGAGTTTTCCCACATGTTTTTGGTGTTATGCTAATTAATAAAACTGTAATTGATGTAAAATATAATGTGTTGTCTAACTTCCATCATTACTCTGTTGCTTTTGCATGATTGTCCCAAGTTTTAATGGTAGGCTAATGTTTAAAAAAAAAAAAAAGAGAGAAGAAAACAAAATAAACCATAGATCAAGTCAGTTGCACTCATATTTAATATGAGATCAGAGCTGAATTTTAAGTGAATTTCTCTTTGTTTTCCTGTCTTGCACAGGTTACCCTGTCTAGGAACTATGTAGCCAGGAACAAATACGAGTCAGTGACACAGGCTAATCAAAGAATAAGGGCCATGAGTTTACATGATTATAAGCAACTTCCGTGGACTTTTTTGGTACTTGGTTTGGAAAACAGGGAAAACTTCATTTTCTCAGCTTCTTTTCAGTTCTTATTTACAACTTGTAACTGTTGGAAATTATGTTTAACACAATCAACTACAACTATCCAATTCAAGCATTAAATTATACTAGCCTTTCACACCTGGAAATGGGATTTTAAAGTCCTTTGAGATAAAACATGAAAATTAATTGGTAGATTGATCCAATGACTATTTTTAGCGACAGTGCAAAAATATCTGTCTTTTAGGTGTAACTGGGAGTTTCATTAAGTCAAGACTCAGGAATAAAATAGAATTCAGTTATCTCAGGACTGTTAGCACAAAGTGCCATCTTACAGCAGACAGGGCCATATTCATAAGAACTCCACAGTTTGTCTCATGTTTTGGTTGTTTCTTCCTATAAGATAGAAATGCATTTTTAGAAGATTATAAAATAGTAAGAGAGGCAAAACATGCTTTCAAATTTCTGTTACACTTAGTATCTATATAGGATTACAATAGCATAAAATATTTACTCCATAGAAGCCACGACCATCTTTTCAGTAGCTCTCAATAACGTAACTTCCCTGGTCTGCAGTTAAAAAATGGTATTTTTTTGGCATTTCTTCTAATTCTCCCAGAACTTTAAACCAACTGCAGAGACTTTGCTCTTGGTACAGAGACCAAGCATGAAACACTTCAGCTCCAAAGTGAAATGTTTCAGAAAGTTATGAGAACACTGGGGTCTCATGCAAATTGGTCTATGACGTTCACAACAGTGGAGACAAGTAACAGTTGCTGCAATTAAGGAGTCCAGTGGAAGGAAAGTGACAAAAATCAAACTGTGTATCCTTTTTGATCTATGTACAGTCCTAATGCAGAGATTGGTAAGCATGTGGACCAAATTCTATCACTGTGATGTTGAGTTTCAGAAGAAATTCCCATTATTCATATCTGCAAGATAATTAACAATTTGGGTCACACTGCCACCATCAGCTCTGACTTTAAGGACTTCTGGTCCTTCATCTTATGTGTGATGCATTATGTTCACTTCCATGAAAATGGATTTGTACATTGACAAATCTCTGCACATCAAAAATCACACTTGTTTGTTGTTTTAGCTGGACTCTAAACAACATTGAGGGTATAATTTTGCTTTTTAAAAGAGTATGTAATTTGTGTTTTGTTAAAAAATTTTGAGTTATAAAAAATTCTGACAAGTCGGAAAAACATGAAAAAGAGTATGGAATATATGCAAATTCTCAGCAGTTCTTTGAACATCTACCTAAGAAATTATTGATATCCTTTATCTTCAAGTTCCTCTTGTTTTAATGATTTTCATTAATTTGGATAATTGCCTTTTTTTTAATCACTAAAGAATTTAAAATTAAGGGGGTTTTTCAGTTACATTTATACTGAATCCTGGAATCACTATCTCATGTTGTTTTCTTTAACCAAATTTTTTGTATTTTCCCTACTTCTTGGATTTTTTATCACATGCAAAACAATAAAATATATCCAGAACTATTAGGCATATTTATTTTCCACATAGTAACTGGAAAGTTAGTATCTTTCTTAACCGCTTAATTGTGTGTACTGTTCAGTTACCTACCAAAACTAATATCTCTATTGCTATCTAAAGCTGGCCATGAGATTCCACAGCTGAGACTCTGGGTTGCCAGTGCCTGGATTGTATTTATTACTGACAAGGATGATTTCATATGTGCTGAATACATGTGCCCTCATGCACAACTCAACAAATCTAGAAAATGTGATCTCATACTGGCATTTGTAAATACTAAAAAAACCCAACCTTAAAACAATACTAAATACTAAATACAGTTTAGTATTTATACTAAATATTTAAAAAATCTTATTTGCAAACACTTGTAAAATACTCTAGAGTCCTGATCTGACAAATAGATTTTTCCCCCGTGATAATCCAGAATTTATTCCTAAATTTAATGGCAGGAGGATGAATCCACCTAAAATGTCTTGAAATATCAAAACTTACAGTTACACCACAGATGTAATGTGTGATTCAGTGTGATTTCCCTCTGTATCACTAGGTGGCAGACTCAAGTGGCTCTTGTTTGAAAGAATCATACTTTCATGGGTCAGAATGGCGTTTCATTGTCACATAAAATATTGTTCAAATACCCAAATGTAAATGATTTTTTAAGACAGCCATTTAAGCTCAACCAATTCACGAATACTCAGCCTCAGGTTACCATGAATTATTTCACAGAGTAACTTCTCAAGGTGGTTTATTGCATCTGGTGGATTTTTGACATGTCCAGTTCAGAAATCCTGTGCAAAAGACACATTCTATACTTGTTTTACACAAAATAGTCAATCTTATCCTTAAAATAACTAAATGTACTTTCAACATTTTGTTAAGGGTTTTCAATCTCTTATGTAGAAAGGCTGGCCTTAAATGACACTGAAAGAATAACCATGGCTACTATCTTAGCCACAAAAAACAAACAGCAAAACTTTTTTTTTCCCCCTGTTACTATATCAATTTTAAAAATCTTATTCTGGATTAAAGAATCTTGAAAACTCACTCTGGACTTAAAACAAAGCAGGAGTAATAAATTAATTCCTTGCAAAGACCATGGGTCTGGAAAGATGTTGTGATAATTTAGTCCTCCCACTCCAGGCCTGCAACCATTATCTGATAAACAGGTTTTAAACTGAGGATTTTGTAAGCTGTGAATGCCCAAACTCCCATTATTGCTAATGGAAGCTACCTACACACTCTCTAGCTTTTTTTTTTAATTTCCTTGAAAAGTACATTATCTAAAGCACTTAGCACTGTGGTAGCTAATAGCAAACACGATTTAAACAGAGAAGCACTAATAATGTGTAAAAGGGATCTCAGTTTGTCTGCTCTACGTGATTCCATGCTTCCGCCGTCTTCTCTCATTTTCTTCCGTGATGTGAAACATTTTAATTTACACTGAATATATAAATGATACAAAAAAACAAACTTACAATGAGAAATAGCTTATTGCTTGGTTAGGGGAAGTATGAAGATTTATGGTCATGGCTCTGATGTTTCCTGTTGCCTGTTTTAAAATTGTGTAGCTCCACTGACGGCAGAAATTTATAGCACTGTCAGTGAGATGGGAGCCTGACCCTGTTTGTTTAAGCAGAAAAGAACTGTCCTACCAGCCTCACTCAGTCTGGCCCAAGGAGCTCTATCCACATGGGGAATCTCCTTCCAGTAACACAGGGTGTTACCCAAAAATCTTTATACAATTTGTGCAACACTTTCTTCAGCCAAGCTGCATGACCAGAAGTGGATGAAAGCCCTGTATCATTAGCAGGAGAATATGCTGAGGTTTTCCTTGTTCTTTTTACTTTTTTCCCAAAGAGAACCGGTTTGTGTGATATCTCTAAACATATCAGCAGAGGAGACAAACTACTACCTCACCTACAAGTAGTCCTGTTTTCAAGAAAACACATTTTTTCCAAAACTTTTATGTGAATATACTTAGCTTTTATGTCTGTATGCACGCCTTCTTCTAGTGCACAAATTTATATCTGATCTTCCCATTTTCTGGAGGAAGGTAGGACTCAGCAATCCCTCTTCCCAAGGCCATGACTAATGTCCCATGCCTGGCTCAGCAGAGATGGTAGCCTTCTATTGTGTGACGTCTTCCCATGTAAGCCTTCATAAGACCATCACACAGGCTGGGCTGGCAGGCTTATTTCCCCCCAAAGAACAATGCATATCTCTTTAAAGAGGCATGGTGTGGGATCTGTGTAAGTGTGGGAAAGAAAGAGGTAGAGAGATGACAGGTTGTTTATTCAAAAGAATTATGTATTCTTTTATAACATACAAGAACATGCTTTGATTCAAAGTGCAATGATTAAGTATGTATTGTTTAGTATATATTATTTTCAAGTCATACTCGTGAAAAGTGCTCCTTTGCATCTTAACCCAAATGTAAGCGGATAATCTTAAGCTATGCAAAGCTATTTACAAAGATAACTTCTCAGATGAGATGTTGCTACTGGAAATGAACTAATATTACGTTGCCAGACTGTTCCCAACAGAAAACAAAAAAGCCCAAAAACAAACAAAAAAAAAACCCCACCACACAAAAAAACCAGAAACAAGAAATCTTGTTTCAGGTATCTCTTTAGTACAATTATGTTTATTTGCAAAGGAAGATTACAGAGTCTCCTTTCTTCAAAGAGAATAAACAATAGGAGGCCATCTCCTTACTCAAAAAAACAAGTCTGTTATTGCAGTCAGTTCTGTGCCTAAAAGAAGCTCTCTCTGTCTCCCTCCTGGCTTCGTCCTACAGCGGTACTCACACTGCTTCCCTCACTGTTGAGTTGTTTTCAGACCCACATGAGTATGCCCTGGCTTCATACGTGCTTACACACAGATATTGATGTGTGAGCATGTGCATTGCTTTGTGCATTTTAATTTAAATATTGCAGTTATTATCTCCATTTATGCAAAAGAAAATTTCTTCAGGAGGAAGGGAAGGGAAGGGAAGGGAAGGGAAGGGAAGGGGATCTTCAAGATCCTCTAGTTCAAATACAAGCAGTCTTAGACATCAACTTTCAAAAACTCTCCTTTCTAAATAATAAAAATTCTGTACTGGAAAAAAAGAAAAGGAAAGAAAAAAAAGAAAAAAGAGAAAAATATTTATGACAAGTAATTTTTTGAAAAGGCAATTTTTAAAAAGGAAGTTAAAAATGGATCTAAACTATAGTGTTAAGAATACTTAAGTTAGGAATGAGGGAGAAAGAGGCATATTTACCTTATGTTATATTCACCTTCATATTACATGCTTTTTTTCAGTTTGTCTAATACATGCTCAGCTCTCCTCCTCAGCATATCCATGAAAGCCAGACACTTTCATGGCCTCGTTTCACATCTTAGTACCTTTCATTCTATTGCTTTAAATCTGAAAATGGTTTAGAGGACATGCATGAGAATTGTTCTGTGTCTAGAAGCAGCAATCTGGCAGTGAAAGTGAAAAGAACATAGGTTATTAGCAAGTAATCAAGAAAGAGATGATAATCAGCAAGTTGGTTTTATCCCTTTGAGTCTTGCTGTGATACATGCATCTTGCACGTGATGCTGTATTGATTTTCCATTCTCTGCAAGCACACTGCAATTCAACACACTTTCATAATCTACCTACAGGTGATACTATACTTCCTGTGACACCCTGGGCTTCAGAAATTCTGGAAAGGTAAGTTCTCCACCTTGTCAGTGATAGAACCAGCCGAAATCCCTTTGCTACATTAAGTGACAAGAGCATCTTCTTACTGGAAGACAAAGTCATGGAGAATATACCTTACAATAAGTTATCTGGCAAGGACTGAAATAAATACCTGTATTTCTATGACCACCATTGATGTTTTTATATTACCTATTGTAGCACTCTGTTAGATGAGCTCAACTTTTATCCATCAAACAAGTGTTGTCATTCAATTCTGAGAATTTAAAATAATTAGTTGTCCTGCCTGTTCTTTGAAAATGCTATTACTTGGCTTTAATTGCCTTTTTTGTTCTTCCTTCTCTTTTCTTAAAGATCACTTAAGTCAAAAAAGGTCAGTATTACAAATCGTTCAGTTTCCAAGGGCCAGTAATTACCAGATATTTTGGAATGGTCTTTGGCATGGATTTGTGCCTGTACTATATAGACTTACTCAGTGGTGCCAGGGAGAAGTCCATCTGGGCCCCAATCTATTTAGACAGCAGCACTCCAAGACTGCACCTGTATAGACGTATGCATATGTTCTCACATGCTGCCATTCCGTGTTAAACCAGAGCAGCCATGAGGCTGGAGCCAATATGCCAACTCACACTGGAATCATGCAGATCAAACGTGCTTTTAGAAGTTCAGCCTGCTATAGACGTAGTTGTTATTGAAAGAGTTTCCTAATGAAATACTAACAGAGTTAAATAGAGTATTATGAGAGTCAGTGAAACCCATCACATTAAGCTACCAACCTGCTTCTCAAATACACTTTTCGCAACGGAATTCCTCTGAAGTGCATGTCTCTTTTGACTGTTCCCATCTAAAAGTTCCCATTATACTATTTAGTTTTTCTGTGTAACATTCCATTTATTTTTACTTCTTACCGTTATTTAAAATATATTTTTCCTTTCTTTCACAACCTGGCACTGTTGTTGGAGGAAAAGGATGTTCACAGAAAATGAGACAAAGCCAGTCACATTAAAAAATATAGTCATTTAACAGAATGTCTACCAGTCAATACAGCATCTATAATAAGGACAATATTCAAGTCACTAAAGACTGTTGCATCAGTACAGGTAATTTTAGCACATGAACATACAATTGTTTGATCCAATGATGAAAATTTAAATCCATCCCTTAGCTTATCCTGGCATTGGAATTGACCTATGCCTAAAATTGTGATTGAGACTACCCCAATGTGTCTTGTGCCCTGTCAATCATATCCTGTATCCTTGCATACATCATTATGTGTATACACAGAGAAAGATTTGGTTTTAGTCTGTAACATGGGACAATGAATACCTTCTCATCTCGTGTGGTACTGGGAATTTAGAGCTACTTCTGTATTTTAAATTTGATTGAAGTATCATGGACTCTATCCAAGTAAATGAAATTACTGTGAGCAGTACACATCAATGAGGTCCTTAAATTGCTGTCATTAGGCCTCTACTGATGATTTATGTTGTTACACATATACATAAAATGTATCTCTCTGTAAATAATACGATATATACAGATGACACAAAGTAGTTAAAGAAATCCAGCATCATATTCTGATTTATCAGTGGTTTTACAATGTACAATTGCACTTGTTTTTTATAAATCAGCTTCTTTTTGTGAACTAACACCAGTAAGTTATAGCATTTTTATATGCTGTTGAAAAATAGCCATTAATTTAGTTAGTGTAAGTAATTGTTGGATGCTATATTCACCAAGGACACCCATTATCCAAGCTACACTGGTTAATTTTACAGAGATAAGCTAAATAAGTTGTTGCTTCCTTTCCTATTAGCTAAATACAGGATGTACAAGTTACTGGTTATTTAAAGGAATGAGCAATGCTGGACAGGCTTGTGCAGTCTTGCTTCATTTCGTGTACAGACAATAAAATACAGAGTTCTTAAAAGTTGCTAGCTAGTTAAGTGTGGAGAGTTCAACTTCACTCTTGTTGAGGCAAGTACAGATAACTGTTCTTTTAATTTACTGTGACCGCACCAGTCTATGTTCCATTCAGGACTTGTCAAGAGTAGGGGAAAAAAATAAAAATAATTCCTAAATTTTACTTGTTAGATTGCTCTTTTAATTTTTCCTTGGCAAAATTATACTAAATTCCTTCTTTTTAAAGGTATTTTAAGACAAAATCTTTTTTTTGTTAGATTTTTGACATTGACAGAAAGTTATGTCAACATAAGAAAAAAATCAAAGTGCTTATTTAAAGAATGTCAATACTAAACTTTTTAGTCTTTTTTTTTACAAAAGCTCACGATATCTTTTACTTAATGTACCTTTAGAAAGCCTATACTTGTTCATCGTTGTCTAGTTCTGAACATACAACATGGGATGCAACATGTGTGCAGCACTGGATACTTCCCAAAGTCCTGATTTCATTGTTGTTTACTTAGCAAAAAAACTTGCTAAGCTACTGGGGGTTTTTTTTGTTTTTTTTTTTTGAATTACGGTCATATAATATTCTCTCACCTTTCAGGACTTTGAAATATAAACTACTTTTGTTTTGTCTATAGAACATATATATGTAGATTACTAGCCTGCAGCTAATATAATGAATTCATTTACTCTAGAGCAAAGTTCCACATTCATACACACCAGCAGTAGTTTGGAGCATTACAGTAGTAAATTAAAATCTTCATAAAACAGGAAAAGAAAAGCATCATTCTTTAATATCCATGCAGCTTCCTTGAGAATGTCTCTGGAAAATCCCTTCTGTATGTCCAGGTCATTGTCCATCCTTCAGTTCCTTCAGCATTAAAAATCAAACAATAGCTTCCACCACGCTATACTCAGCTGCAAATTAAAAAGCCCAGATTCTAATCTTCTTCTCTAGTACTGTATTAAAATTTTATTCAGTGCCTAAATATCTGTCCAGAGGTTGTAAAGGGTTTCCTTCTGAGTCAACGAGATTGTATGTAATGTAGTTGAACTGAAACGCCCTGTCCTCCTGGAGACAACAGGCAGCAGTAATCAGATCCGGTGGTAACAGTGGTCTTCTGGTTGTGATTGACATGCCTCTCACCACATCCTTTAAAATTTCCAGGTTATAAAATTAGTTGGTTTTGAGGGTTTGGTTATGCAATTAAGGCAACAGTCTTCTTTTGTGTTTACTTATCTTAGTTGGAGATACTAACTAAGCTAGCTAGTTAACTAAGGCTGAGACTGTTTTTAACATCTTCAGGATTAAGAGGGTCAAACAGTTTATGTATACATAAATACATATAAGTATAGATATCTAAAATTTGAAAGCATTCTAAAGATTGCTGTGGTACCAATGGAGATGACATGCTTAACAAGACCAATTAAGTGTACTTAGCTCTAATTTATTAAGGACAGTGGAGAACAACCAATTATTATTTTTTCAACTAGTTCTAATTACAACAACTAGGGATGGTGGCAGGGAGGAAAGAGATAAAGGTCTCCAAGGACAGAGAGGGGAACATACACAGATCTTATTGGCAAGTAAACACAACAGAAACTAATAACTATAGTAAAAAAGCTGAAGCTCTAATTCTTTAATGAACAGGAACTTTTCAGCTGTGAAAAACTGATGGAAAACAATACCAAATTGGAAATGAGCTGATTTGTTCCATTACAGTCAGTAAACATAACACCTAAAGGTTTCTATAGAGCCATTAACGCATCAAATGCACAAACTATTCATCAAAGTACACAGTAGTCCAGTCAACAGTTGCAAACACTTCAGATCTACAGTACTTGTAGACTAATATTGTTATGGAAACATTAATTTGCATTCTCCATTTATTTTTATTTTAGGTTTGCAATGTAAATAGCCTACAATATAATTTCTATTGCACGATTAACTTAAAAGGAAAACAAAAAAATTACTAAAAGGTGGTTTATTATAGCAACCTGTGCAAGTATTAAGTTTCCATACACTTTTCTTTGGCATCAACCCACAAAATAGTAGTTTTTCCCTTCTTTATGGGTTCTCACTCTTAGAATGCATGTATTCCTCCCAACTAAAAGAAAAAAAAATAAGACTTAGAAAAATGTGAGAAATGGGAGGTATTTCTCCAAATCTAGAAGAATCACAGGCTTATGAACAGAAAAAACTACCAGTTGGATTACTAACAGAGGCCAGAAAAAAAATGAAAAAGCTATTCCACCTAAAAGGTAAAAAGATGGGCATAATGGGACTCCAGAATCAGTGCAGAATGCAAATTTCTGAGTTTAGATAACCATAGATTTTCCTCGTATTTTGTTCAGGAATATCTTTGAGGATTTTTCATACTTTAAACATGATTTCAGACAAATTACATGCAATGCACAGTAGCTCTACTAATATGTGGCAGACCCAAATGTTCATATTAGATGTTTCCACTGTAAGATCCTTAAAGAAATAACCTTGTTGTCCAGGTGGATAGGCTGCAGAATTAGAGACTGATGCTCCCAGGAAACACTTTTTGTGTGTAGCGCACAGGTTGCCTGCACATGCACTGGAAGTTCAGTGCTTCCAAGTGTGGATTTACCAGTCATGAAGCGAAGTGCACCTTTTGTAAGTTCCAGATTTATTGTATGTGATTTTATAAAGCATTCAGCACTATTTCCATTTGAGAATTCTCACAGGAAACATTCTAGCCTTAGCCTCTACCAATCACTCTGTGGCACACATACAAACCATCATGTATTAAATTATGACACTGTGGGGACAAACCCTAGCATCTCTTTGTGCTTCCTATCTCATTAATTAGGGCACATCCCTAATGCCCACTAAATTCCAAGATAATTTAAGATGACAAATCCACAATTTGCTATAGCAGAGTATCTTGCCACTTGTGGACAGCTTGAGCCCAAAGCAAAGCAAGAGGAAAAAAATCCTTCATCTCTGGTCCACATTCCCAGCACTTTTTGGTTTTGGCTTGAGGACAGACAAAGCTTGCTTTGATGTCTCTGGCTTGGTCAATTATACCTTTTGATTCACAGTAAATGGATTTCATTACTTCCATGTTAACTAATCATTAATAAATTAAGAACAAGTAAATCTACCACCATTATAAAGTGCTTAAATAAAATCATGGAATCAAATATGAAAGTCTTATGTAAATCTTGCAGTCTTCTTACACTTGCGAGAAAAGGCTTATCTGTTCAGTTAAATCAGATACTGCAACTGTGAAACTTGGTTTATTGTGACATTTTGTTTTCCGCCCAAAACCAAGAAATCTACAACTTGCAAAAGAGAAATTAAAATATTTTCTAGGTCTTTGGTATTTTTGCTTTCTTTATTCTCATTGAAATTCACAGGACAGTAAGAATTCAGTTCCACCTAACTGCCTGCTACTTCTTCTAATCATTTCACAAGTTTCCTTAACCTGGAATATCATAAACAGGAAATGCCTTACCACTCTCAACTAAATGTGTTATAGTGTCTGGAGGCAATGATGGTAGCAGATAATACATCAGAGACGATGGCAGTTGGTGTTCAATGAAAACCACAGGTCAATGTGGTATACTGTTAGTAGCCATAATAAATCATTAAGAGGAACTAGCCACGACACTTCCAGGATGTGTGTTAGCCCTACATGGAATTTTTATATCTCAATCCATAAATGTCTTCTTAATTACATGCAAAGCAAGAAAATCACGTGCAATCGTCTATAGCTGTTTGAGTTTTAACTAGAAATTACTGAAGGAACAGAAAAGAAAACCTTTTCTGTCATTTGCCATTTTAACCTTTCAGGCTGAAATGCTTGACTTAGGCAATTCATTTTAACTGTTAAAAAGAGTTCTTGACCTATGTGTGAAAGGTACAGTTCATCTCTTAATTTCTGCATGAAAACTAATTAAATGCAAATAGATAAGCAAATTGCCAGAAATTCATATAAAATCTTGTGTATAAGTTCTTACAAAGCTGCCATCCCATTTTGGTTGGAATTAAAAGGGTCTTTGACACTAGGAAAAGGCATTCCTAGGTCTAAGATTGTAAGACGCGATGTTACTACAAAATAAAGCTTCGTTTGAGCAGTAGCAAGCACTCATTAGGTTCCTAGACTCTAAGCAGCTCAACTTTATCATTAACACAGAGCAAAAAAAGTCACTCTTCACCTAAATAAAAAAAAAACCAATAATAAAAGATACATATCCTTGTACAGGATTTAACAATAGGTCTGTATGATCCCATGTGTGTACTGTAATCCAGACTGGGTGGAATACCTTTGATCTGTGAGGGACATCCTGAATCTGCTTGACTCAAGGAGGCCAACAACCCTTTAACTACTTCAATAGATTTTGGCATGACCTAAATATTGACTAAATATTTTTGATAGCCATTTTTAATAGAGAAGTTTCATTACTTTGGATTAGTTAAAAAACTTTTGGCGTACTATTTAAATAGTAGTTAATTATTACAGACATTTGTACTTCAGTTATATTCTGAGATGCAACTTCTGCTCACAGGGCAAGTAACCTACTTCCCAATCATCTTGGTGGCCATCGTCTAGGTTTTCCTGAGTCTGATGATGCCTTTCTTGGAGTGAAGAAATGTATGCAGTAGTCTGTTTGTGGCCTGAATATTTGGTCTCCTGGCCACAGTCAGTCCAGTATGCTGTTAGCCTTCACTGCTGCCAGGGCATGCCACTCACATCTGTTTAGACACCTATCACTTCCAGAGTTCCATGATTTTCCCAGAAATCAAAGGAAGAAAAGTCATTCTGTCAAAGGACCACCCTCTAGTTGGCTAGATATTGTCCTTTTTCCTCTTTTAGAAGATGGGTGCAACAGTTATTTTTTCCACTCATCCTGCACTTTCCCCAATCTCCATAACCTTTCAGTTACCAACGGGTAAAAACATCCCAGATGTTGCAAAGCAACAAAACTCCCATGAAAACATGTCTGGCCAGCAGATGGGTGCCTCCATCTCCTGCAGGAGGGAATCTCTGACCTCTGTCACCCACCACTTCCGTCTGGAGCACGTGCTCACAAACTACTATGAAAACCCTCGTCAGCATGCTGAAATTTCTAAGTAAAATTTTTTTATTTTTGAAGCCTTGAGCTATGGCTTATATCTGTTGCTTTAGAAATGGAATTAAAAAACCTACACTGACCATGAGAAAATGACTTAGATAAAAACTAAAAGCCCTTTGCAAATTCCACTCTGCGTGTGCAACTCT
Source organism: Chionis minor (assembly GCA_013398295.1). Lineage (NCBI taxonomy): Eukaryota > Metazoa > Chordata > Aves > Charadriiformes > Chionidae > Chionis > Chionis minor. The sequence goes on from VZSF01004322.1 coordinate 32,641, forward strand.
CTACCATTGAGTAGAATAGTTAACAACTGCTTCACAGAAACTACAATAATATTTCCAGTTGAAAAGTTTCAACTAATTCTTACTTCAATGATTTCACAGTAAAAAAGGAAAAATCACATTTCCCTGCTGTTTCCCAATGCCTATGTGCTGTGACTAACTAATGTTTCTGCATGTGTTTCAAGTCATATTGAGTCCACAATGACTGACTATTCAGAATTCTGTCATATTATTTTTACCTATGTCTTTTACAAAAAAACCTGTCAGGCTCATTACTTCAATGTTCCACAAATTTTTATTTTATATTCTGCACAACTGGTGTTGAATGGCTTGACTTCAATGGTCTGTAGAATCAGCTTGAATTCTCTTTTGGAGAATGTTGTATCAATCAAACACAAACACTTTATCTGCACAGGTTGCCCCAGTAAGATCTATGAGGCTATTCGTATTATTAAAGGAACTTATCCACATATCCTGATATTAAATAAAAAATGTCTATTTTATTATATGCATTGTACTCAGCCACATTCTACAAATGCATAATCTAATATAAATGATGCCTATTAATTACTTGATTTTATTTGATTTTTCCCCTCTTTTCCCTCAGTTTTTTTTACAGCTATCTATGCTTACAAAATCTACCTTCACAAATGCAATCCTTGTTTCCCCACTCAATTAATATATATTCAGTCACACTATCTAAACCTTTCTAAACACCTGGAGTTATTCTTTATTTAAATTGTAGGGGTTTAAAAATATAAATTTTCTTCACTGTGTGCATACATAAGGCCTCACAAATGACTGCCTTAAAAGTAGTCATTTTTTCCTCTGCTCAAGAAAATCCTTCTGAAAGTGAATTCATCCCACAGATAATGACAGGACATATTTTATCTTCAGTTTTTACATTCATTGTTCTCTCTCAAAAATAGCATGATACAAATAATATTTAAATTGTAAACAAAGAGAATGTTCCTATGAGGAACAAATCTTCTTGGCTCTATAAGGGAGGAGTTGCACTGGGAAATAAAATAAGAAAAAGAAGGGAAAAAAAAAACCCCTCCAAAACAAGCAAAACCCATGGCTTTCAGAATGTTGAATATACAATATATATTACATTTTTTCTTGGTGACAGTGTCTCAAAAATATTAAAACTATATATAACCAAAGAAGTAGACAGACTAAGAAGTATTCTGAAATAAACAAGCTCTGATAGTTACTATTTTCTTACTTCTTAGCCTTTTCATGACACCTAAAGACATATCATCTAGAATACCTTGTAATCAATATATAGTGAGTTCAATTATTTTTCAAAATTAAGATTGTTTCCATGACTCCTAGGATTTCCAGAGGTAGCCATAATTCTATGGTCACACTATAATACATAACTAGAGTTTATATGGTTTAGTTTCTTATTATTTTTCTTCATTTCATATTCTATGTAATGCTTGAGCTTCAGATTGAGAATATAGTTCTAAGACTTATTCCTTTTCTACGGGTATCATCTCCTGCAAATAAGAGAAAGCTTCAGAAAAGAAATGTGCATTGGGTTAAATATAACACAAAAGATTGTATGTCCCGTTAAACAATTTGTCAGCTAAATAGGTAAATTTCACCAGCTGAGAAATGGTCTTCCAATTTTAAAACTTTCCCATTCACCTTCATAACTGTCACAGCTAATGCTAATTATTTGTTATATGCACAAGTTTATCCATATATTTATATGGATTCTAAACTGCCTGTGCGTGTAGAACAAAGAGTACGCTTCTTAGGCATTTTCCTGGAAATCATTATTACTTTTTTGCATCTCGCTATTTTATTATTCTGAACCTATACATTTGGCTAAGATTTGCCTTTAGCTTAATTTTCTTCAGATCTGAAGTACAAATTTCAAAAGAATAATGATGTAAAAATTACAATTCTTCCAGAACCCTATGGAATAAGGCTGACCCTTGCCTTCAGTGATTTCAGTCTTTTGTCACTCACAGAGACAAAAGCCTTGCACAATGACTACAGCTAGTGACTGATTGAAGTCCCAAACACATTGTGTTCTCTCAAAGACATAAATATGTTCTGTGTTCCTACTTGCTCTAAGGATAATAAGTACAATAGGACTACTCATGTAGGTTAATGCAAGCATTAGCTGCATTTCTTGGTGCTCTCTCACTGTGTTAACCCTAACAGCATATCTCCTTTTTTTACAGGACTACTTTTCCTTCTCAGTATTGTAACATTCAAATGGAAAATACAGAGCTTTTGGATTGGTTTATATACTATGTGGCAAAACCCTATATTCTCTTGAGTTATGTCCACGGGCTTTAAATCACATCTTTTGCTCCCAGTCTCAACTAAATTTGGTACTATACACAGTACATTGTTTTCCTAAAATATCCCTGTCCAATCAGTAAAAGTGAGATACAATGTCAGAAAAAAAGTACATTTTTAACTGAAGGGTTTTGTTCCTTCCTCCATAAGATGGCCTTAAACAAATAAACAGAAAGAAGAACTTGTGCGGAAGAGCCCTTTCAATTTGCTTCAGTTTAGCTAAAGTGGCAGATGGCAGCTATCTCTGTTCTTCTCCCAGTCCTGCTCTCTGTACGGCTTCTCTCTGCTGTTCAAAGGAACTCCACACTCTATACAAATTATTTCAGAAAAAGGAATATTAAGGTGCTAGCTGAAAGAAGTGCTTTCATGAAAAGCAGGAAGCTGCTTTGAGGAGAAAAAAAACAAGCTCTTTGTTGACAGAACAGGACAGGACAGGGGGCAGAGCAGCATGGGTTTGAGCGGCAACAGAATTCATCAGAATTTTAGTACCACCCTAGAGCATTTACTAGTATTTCTGAGTAAGCCTAAACTACAATAATATTGAAATAAAAATTGATGCAAATACTTCTTAGTCTTTTACTACATTAAGAGCAATTGCTCACCTTACAAGATGTTTTGATGAAAATTCAGCTTATACATTTCTCTTGACCAATTGTATAATAATGTTTTGTGAATGTTCATTTTATTAAAAAAAAAAAAAATCAGTTCCATGTGCTTCTTTAGTTCTCTTTAATTAGCATTGTAAATCCAAATTCATGGCATTTCTTTCAAAGCAAATGTAAAATTCTGATATGAATATATAGTTGCTTGAAAAAACAACTCCTCAGAATTTCTTTAAGTAAAACCAGATATTTCTGAAACTATAATTTATTTCAAGAATTACAGAACTGTTTACATGGATTGTTACACCCATTTTCAATAGGTAGCTTCTACATTATTATTTCTACCTATTTTTGTCCACTAAAAATAATTAAAGATTCTATTTCCTGCTGTTGCTTCACTTACTAACAGTTTGCTTCTACACACCTAAAGTTTTGAACATCATCAAGATTCCACTGTTCTGGTATGCAAGAATAAGACATCCTGAATTATCATGCTTACTCCAACTATAGGAAAAAGCTAAGAGAGGAACGGGAAATGGTTATTTTTAAGTTAAAAAATAATATGCCTGAATATTAATTACAAAAAATGAATTTGTGAAGGATTATGGTTTTGAATTATTTTTAGTTTTTCTAATTTTGAAACAGTAATGTTTTTAAAGGGTTTTTTTTTTTTGCTACCACATTCAATTTCATTTTTCTATTAGCAAGCTATGACATGTGTTTAATAAAAAGGAAATCAGAGAACAAAATCAAAACACTTACTTTTTCTCTCTTCCCTCACTGAAAAATAAAAAGATAGAAAAGTACAATGCTCAAAGAAAACTAAAAGACAGGATAAAGTTGAGAAGTGGAGTATAGAAGAGGGATTTGAAAGGAATGGTTTTAATCAATTTTCTAGAAGATAGAAAAGGGAAGTAAAAGTATGGAAAGAACATTTAAAATCTTTAGTTTGTCTCTGGTTAGTTTGTTTTTTTTTTTCTCTTATCTCTAAGGTAAAGAAAAATAACCATGAGACACAAGGAATCAATAGAAAGACAAAGAATAGTCTCTTTTTTTTCAGTTACCTATTCCATGAACCAGTGTATTTACCTCTCATATTTATCCTGAGTATATAGCAAAAGTTATGTCTATAGGCTTCAGAAACATTTCTATCGACCCTGGGGGGAAGCATCCAGTTGTCCATATTTCAGGATATGTTTTTGCAGCATGAACTGAACAGCTTTCTCTTTCTCAAAGGAGAAAGTTTTGATTTTCCCTTCCATCTGCACTACCCCACACTCCTACAGATTACTTAGAACAAGTGCTGGTGTTAATTTGATCACAAGATAAACTGATTCACCTCATTAAAATGGCAAAAAGCCTAACTTTGCAGAAAAGAAAAAATAACAGGCGCTGCAGGTTAAGGAATTGAATCTGCTGCAATCACGCAAAATGCTAAAGCCAGCACAAGGCAGGAGTAAATAATGCAGCTGATAGCAGGGACAAATAGAAGAAGGAATCAAACAAAAGATGAAACAAGCGAGTTCTTAAAAAGATAATGTTTTTTTTTTCATTTCTGTTTTCTTTTTCTTCTACTGCTAGCCAGTAATTTGGCACAAATATAAAGAGAAATCAGTACAAATTAAACCGAGCAGGTGTCGTCAACTCATGTTTAGCTTTGAAGTCTGTTGCTTCCACACCAGCCTTAAGAAGGGCTTATGTATTTTTTTTTTCCATATATACAGGCTATTCTAAGAAAAGATATTATCTCTACCTACAAGCCATGTCTTTTCTCAGTACAACTGACTACTTGGTTTGGTGAGTATGACAGGATGCCTAAGATTGCCTGTAATATGTCAATGTATGGACAAGACATAAAAGTTGTTAATTTTTATTGATGCTGTCAGAGTTTCAGCTAAAGGCATTAAGACAGTGGTAACTATGTCCTTCATATGAGAGACAAAGCCTGAGAGTCAGATTTTTTAGGATTAGGGACTGTGATGGTTTGCAGAGGCTAACCGAGTACTGCTTAGGACTTCTATGAAATATTGCACGTTACATCACCAGTGTGTTAGAGAGCTCCAGGCTGATTTCAGGTTCTTAAAACTTCTGTAAGCAAGTTGCAATCCTATCTGAAGTGTAGGAGAAGGCATCCGTGGGGCACTAAGGAAAAACAAGTGTAAAAAGTTGAAGAGGCAGCTGAGGGTGCATGGGGTATGTAACAAATGGGGAGTTAGATGGGACACTACAATTAAAAAAAGGGTGTCAAACAATTTCAGAAGTCTTGGCTAGCTGAGAAGAGCTCCCAGTTGAGCTCACCATAAAGAAACCATTAGTACTTTTCTATGGGACTGTGTGAGAAAAACTGGGCCCTGATGGCAGGCAAAAGAAACTGATGGCTTTGCTCTCATCAACAGGGACATAAACCTCACTCTAGAGAAAGAGTGACAGTCTTAACTCACCCCTAAAATAAATTATTTTTACCAATTAATCAGCTTACCTATGTTGCCAAATTCATTTGGTATATATTCTGTACAGGAAAGGCCATGGAGAAGTGTGCCAGTTATGAATACCATCGCTATGATTAAAAAGGTTCCAAGGTCCTGACCGTGGGAATTCCAAAGGTCATTCTTGGAAAGTCATGGTTGAGAAATGTTTCATAAATCGATTCTCAAAGTATCACAGAGACAAACTGAGGAGAACAGAAGGAAACCTCAAGCTTGTTGATCTGGGAGAACAACAAAAAAAAGTCTTTGATGACCCAGAGGGAGTGAAAAAACCAAAATGTTGCCAGGTTCTGAATGGTTTTTTTGAATGTGTAAAAAAGGTCTTTGCTCCATTTGATTTGGACAGTTCTATCCATGCTGTTTTGAAACAGCAAAACTCATCACTATAGTCTCAGGATTGCATTATTTACTCTTAGTTGAGCAAAAGAGATACGCTGAGGCCAGTGTTAACAGAAATTGAATTCCTCAAGCTTATGGGATAGCGTTTTGGGTGACAGTTATATAGTCTTTCTGCTTGCCCAAGCAGTATTGTTTGATATTATTCGCCTACTAGGTATTTGCCAAACCCAGTTTCAAAAATACCAAGTATTCGAGTTTTCGCTGCTTCCCTTGAGAGACTGTTCCACAGCCTAATACATTTAGCTGTCAGGAAGTAAGACATGAGTATTTTCAGTTTCAGGCTGAATCTTTTGTACGGTTCTGCCTACATTCATACTCCAGCATGTATTAGCTACTTTTTATCCTGAAAATTTGTTTCAGAGTTTTGCTATACTAGCATTGCAAGTCTTAAATAATGCATGAATAACCCACATCAGGGACCAACTGGAAGTACTAAAGCTGGAACTGCTGACTGTTTCTAAATATTGTATAATCTTGAGAGAATGAGAGGAAACACATTTTCTTTCAAAGGCCTCTGCAGAGGGAGACCTCTAAGTATGTGTCAGATTACATCTCTGACATCCCTCTGGGTGAGCCTCAACACTGTTTAACTTCCTTCCACAGCAATATGTAGCTTGATGTAGAGGTTTACTTCTTTTTATCAAAATGTGTGCTGGTTTTTTTGTAAATTCTTCTATAGTGTCTTTTTTTGTGTATTATATTTAATATATGTTGAGATTTCTTTGGAAATTAAGTCCATTCAACTTGAATGAATTGCTATTTCATATTTTATTTCTTTCAATCTAAAAATAATGACATGATCTTCTGTAAGTCATTTGCTAAGTCATCCCTTAGACATGCTTTAGATAAAATATACAGAACAATTTTTCTTTTTTTTTTTAAATCTATTTTAAATCACTTGTTCATTCACTCTGCGCGTAGCTGTTTTGCCTTTTACAACTTGGTGTACCATTACTGCCTACTCATAATCTGTTAATGTCTTAAAGCTCCATTGTTTTAATGGAATTTGGAGGGGTTTTAGTACACATTTAAAAAGTAAATCAATTCTTCTGTTGTATGATCCTTTCAACAAGTCAGAAAAAGGTCATAAGAAGGTAAAGGGATTTAATTATACCATCTAGTTTCTGTTTTGACTTAACAGTTCATGGTTATTACAATCTGAAAAGATAATAAAAATAGAAAGCTGCCTGACCCATAGTACTGAGCATAGTACATAGCACTGTGTCACTGCCAGCTCTTTGGAGCCTTAGTGGCATGAGAAGTTTCAAATTTCTAATTTGATAGCAGCTACTATCTCCAAATGAATGCTTCCCAGTCAATCAGACCCCAAGTTTTGGTTCATCGGATTTGAGAAACAAGGGTCTGCCATGAAGTTCAGTTTTGGGTTATCCAGAAAAAGGAACTGATCCAGCCTCAGGGGATGCAAGGAGGTCTATCAGCCAGTTAGCAACTGACTCTGGTCATTGTCAGTTTAATAGAGTCAGTAAGTGAGGCTTTTGGTCCCCTTCTCCAAACGTTCACCATTAAACTGCTCCTTGATTAAAAACAATTATATCTTTTCTGTGGGTAGTGAGATATCTGCTCTCGTGCTTCACTTCAACAACTTACTTATTAAATGTATTTTTAAATACTTGAAATACTAATATTACATTAATGCTTTCAAGCATTTCTATCTTTTTTTAAGTGCAGAGAAGATTGTCTTACTACTCTTTTGTGACAAAGCTGAACTTGTACCTTCCCAAGTCTGTGGGTTTGGACCTATATCTCAGTATTAATTTTAACTGGAGGAAACCTAAAATATTCTTATAAAATAGTCTGTCCTACTACCCTGTGAACAATGGTAATTTAAATTCTTGCCAGTAACTGATATTAAGGTTAACCACCTCCTCAGGAATTGCATTAAGCCTGAGGTTGATAGATATAACCAAAACCAATTTGAGTAAAGTAATTTAACAGGCAGCAGATGATATGCACAGATGGGATTTCCCAATTGTATCACTTTGGGGATAGAGTTAGTGTTATGAAAAAAATAAATCATGCTGTTTCATAGATGCTTTCTATAGGAACTCCCCTAAAGAACACTGGAACTGACAAGATTTTTGTTTCAATGCATTTAATCAATGCTTTTTGACCTGGAGGGAGCAGAAAGGTAGAGAACCTTTCCAGACAAATAAGCATTTAATCCGACTTAATTTATAACTTTACTTGTGGACAGTAATATGTCCAAACTACAGATAAGCAGAGAAAACATATTGATTTAGTTGCCATCTTTGATTACTTTTTTCAGTCAACTTGTTCACCCTTGCCTCACACTAATGAGCAACTGTTCAACTTAAACTCCTAGCAGATCATCTGTAAGTAAAATTAACACCTAAATTTGCATAGCTTAGATGTAACACCAGCAAAATTATTTTCAAAATACAAATACATATTTTATTCTAGCTGTATAAGTACACATACAGAAAAGTATACAATTCTTGTTGACTTCCTGTGTTCTTGTTATGTAAGGGTCTGAGCGTAAATATGAACTGGGAATTTGTATCATCAAAACCACAGTATAAAGTACATAAATATACATGGTCCTTATTTAAATAAATAAAACCCCTTATATGAGGTAGCAGCAGAAGATCAGGATATCAACGTACTTAGTGTTCAATAAATACAGAAGAAAAGACAGGGCATGTCCCCATTCCCCAGTAGCAAGAATAAGAGCCCTCCTCACAACTTCCCAAGTCTGAGTATTTACAGTTTGGTCAGCAACAGTGTGTGCTTGTTTGTTTGTTTTTAAAATCACACATATAAGACAGAAATATTGTATATAATATTACAACATATCCTAACAGAAAGACACACACATTCCTCCTTGCCTTGCTAGCTGAAACCTACACATTCCCAAACACTCACAATCTAGGGAGTGTTCATGCTGTAGGGCCATGATAGGTTCACACTGTAGGTCTCCAAGCCATAGTTGAGATTTACCTTTAAAATACACTAATATTTGGTCAGCAACACACTCCAATTTACAATACTATTGAAAGAACATACCAAACCATGGGAAAACTAACACCCTTACCATCAGTCATCTATGGGCAGAAGTAGATAATTCATAACTTTTTGAGCAACTGCTGTTTTGTTGGTATTTCAGGTAAGGTTACATTACTGTACCTGATTCGACCTTAAAATTCTGCTGTCAAGATGTATTTTCCCTCCATCTGAAGTGGACTTAAATGTTGAGGTTGCTTTACATTTTAAGTTACGCAATTGCTCTTTAAGCATCATAAAAACTTTACCATATCACCCTATGAACTGCAGAGTCTGGCTTTCCACATCTTTCCCTTCTCTATACAGCAGGACAAGTCTTTGAATTTTTCAGTGACAGAATACATTGAGCCTGATTTGCAATTGAATTTACCAGTTTTATGACAAACGGGACCTCACTGAAATCAATGAGATAGAATTGCAGCTCAAAACTGTTCTTTGCTGGCACAGTGCCATTTGGAACAGGGAGGTATAGGCAGTAAATGACCTGTTTCTAGCTGTGCTTACCTATGAGGGAAAAAGATATGGGTAAATAGAGCCCCCACAGTATACATAATTGTGAACTTGAACTGAAAATGGTGTGTGTTATGTTTTACATGCTTGTTTGTAAACTACACCTGCTCAGGAATGAATGCAATTCTGTTTAGTGCAATGCCATGATAATGGTAGGCTTTGGGAAAAACAAGTGGGTTAGACCCAACCCAGCTAAATCCACACGTATATTTGAGTCACTGTCCTAGCAGTTACAGCTAACTCTCTAGAACTCAAATTAAGTCTCTCCCACTCCGGTTCTCTTGCATGGAGCCAGAGGCTTCTTTTTTTAAAAGCCATAATACACAGATTGCCATTCAATTTAATGACTAAAACAGAAATCTATCAAGTTAAATGTTGGTGTGTGCAGTGTGTAATTGGAAGGTAATGTCTATAAACACTTCATTTTATCACATTGAGTCTTATTATGTTTCAGGTATAAAATGGAGGGTAAATAGAAAAAGAGTTAAGTACAAAATTAAAAAAGGATGAAAGTGATAATTAAACACAACAGAAGGACAATGAATTAGCAAATGTTCTTACTGTACTGTCTTCATAACAAGAAGAGAAGACATGCTCATTTGAGTGAGGGGTTTGTTTTGCAGACCAAATGATGTTAGGGATATTCAGTAACCTTTTTGCGCAATGGCGTTGAAACTGGCACTGGTAATAGACAGTACTGCACTGTGCCATTGCAGCTGGGTATGAACCCAAGGGCTAGCTTTTTGAAAACTTAACAAAGCTTCTTTTGGACTCTTTACATTTCAATTTAACTGAATTGAAGTACTGACACATTCCAGTTTATCTGCCACCCTTTCTGCCAATGCAGGAACTTTAACAGTAATGGTTATTACATTTTCCCTGGGTAGTTGCTTAGAAAACATTAAAATTTTCTCTCATTTTTGTCTTTAATAACTATTGTACCAACCAAATATGTTAGAATCAAGGACTGCTTTCAAACAAACAAACCAACCCACAGTAACATTCTGTGTGTGCTAAACATACAACGATACTAGAAAATTACCCCTCTTCCTTAGCTATATCATGCAGAATTTAGTATACACAATTGCAAAATTGTTCCTCCAATAATTTTTCCCAAGGTAGTAATAAAAAAAAAAAAATCTTTTTTAAAATAAGTTGTGAAAAACATACACATTAAGGACGAGATTGCAACACCCTTGCTCACTCTGAATAGTAATGTTCATCATAACTGGTTCCACTGTAGTCAAAGGGATTGTCTACAACAACAACAAAAAAAAAAAAAAGGAAGTTTTTATCTGAGGAAGAACAATCTAGATCTAGCGAAGTGATAAGATTATATGACTGAAAATAAATACAGAGATAAATACTATAGTGACATTTACTGTTTTCTACAGATTGAATCATGAAAAAATCTTTCTATAGGAAACAAAAAAATGTTGTGACCAAAACAGATATTTCAATGAAAACATATACACCATGTACTCATTACAGACAACACAAACATTATATTTTGTTTTCTTGTGTCCCAAAAGGAGTACCAAACTATGATGGAGGGATAGGGGCACAATGGACGGACCCAAAACACAGACACAGCTCTTAATCTTCTAGTCAGAGCAACCTCCATATGACACCTTTACGAGTCAGCTTGTCTTCACTTTTAAAATGATGACGTTTAAGGCATTGCTCAAACTTGACTCCCTCTTGGACCACTCTGTGTTTGCATTTCCATCAGTAAGACATAATAACCAGAAAGCTGATGCCAACTCATTTCTTGTATGGCAGAGGGCTGTAATTCCTGGCTGCAGGTGTAAATCCACAGGTCCCTCAAGTAGCTACCTGGCTGGTGGCAACTAGGAGTAATTTAACTGTACCCAGTCCAGTAGTTACAGATGCTTCTTACTTCCTCCCTCTGAAGAAATTGAGCTATCTCTAGAAATAGACCAGAGTATTTTTTTCTTTTTATACTTCCTATAATTATTTTCACCTTTTAAAATTCTCTAAAGTTTTCTAACACTTTGTGAGTTCTTAGCACCTTCCTGTAACATCCTGGAGTTTTCATGATTCATTTTGAGAAACACAGCCCTTGCTGATCTACGCTACAAACAGAAAAAAACCCCACCAGCCTAATAAATTCCAGCTACTCACACAACTGTATTGTCTTTCTCTCAGGATATTTTGCACCATTTATTCATAACAATCTCATAATATTGAAATTTTCATCAAATTCCCTCTGATTCCCTAATAACAGACTGAGAAGCCTCCCTTGCAGCAAGCCCAAATGATATGCTTATCAATGCCCAAACATCTATTGAAAGAGAGAGATTATTTTTTAGAAAGTGCTCTCTGTTTTATTAGCTAATCTCAGTTCCTGTAGCTCTGTTCTCAGCCATGCTGATTACCAGTCATTCAGATGGTTCTTACAGACTTGCAGACGTAAGCTCAGGATCCAATCAGTTCTTGTAATCTCACATTAGATACCCAGATCAGTAGCGTTTATTGTCCTTTCCAACATTTGTGCAACTAATGGCAGGGCTAGCCCTGCTCTTCAATGTTCCTGTTATGTCTCTTTAATAGATCAATGGCAATCCTTCAAAAAGACATGAACTTCTCCTTTCAAATCCTGCTGAGCCTTCTTAATTGCCATAACAGTGTAACGTCAATGTGATTCAAAAAACTCCAAACCCTATTGATTTCTTTGTGATTATTTGCCAAATTGTCTTCCAAACAACAATTTTCTTAGCATGATCTAAGTTTTTATTTCTCTGAACACCTTTAATGCAGCCAGCAAGAGGAAGCAGGAAAATTTTCAACTCTGAAATTATAAAACAAGAATGGATCTTTTCTGTACCTAAGTAAATGTCTTTCTCAGCAATTTCTCCCTTTCTCGCTCAGAGCATTAAAACTAGTGTCACGACAAAGCTAAAATTATATCAGATCTTAATGTATTTTTTAATCATTAAACTATAGGGGTTTTCCCAGTCTATTCATGAATTGCCCTTCTCATTATTTCTGTATTTAAAAATCCATGCTGAGGTGGATGTTCTCCCCTGACCACGAACTTCCTCTCATGCAAACAGTGGAAGCAATGTTCCCCAGCTTTCAGAAGTGATAAGAACACTCTTTCATAGCATGATAATTTAAATTGGCACAATTTAGAATTGCGTTATGAAAAGTCATCCTTCTCACAACTGCTTTCGTAATATAAGTAATAATATTTGTTTTCAATACAAAAGGCTTCCTGAAATAGTCACAAGAGTACTAGTAACAGTCTTTTCAAATCCAAAACTGTTAGTCTTTTAAAGCACTATCTCCCACCCACTTACACAACATGAGCAAATGTACACAGTCCATTTCTGTAACATGTTCTACAAACTTCTTCTTATCTACTGTGTTTGAGAGTCTTCTTGCACTACCCAACATCAGACTTTTTTTTGTTATTTTTTAAATGTGTATTAGTGAAATTAGATTGTTACTTTTCCTGAAGCAGTTTACAATTTGAGGATTAATGCCAGGTTAGATAATTGTCTGTGATCAACAGTATGATATTACACTGGGCCACTACTAGCAGTCCTTTTCCAAAAATGTAAAAATACTGTGACCTGATAGGTTGCAACCAATGCTCTTTTCCTTTTCCTTTTCCTTTTCCTTTTCCTTTTCCTTTTCCTTTTCCTTTTCCTTTTCCTTTTCCTTTTCCTTTTCCTTTTCCTTTTCCTTTTCCTTTTCCTTGTTTTTCCTTTTCCTTTTCCTTTTCCTTTTCCTTTTCCTTTTCCTTTTCCTTTTCCAACTCTAACTTGTAAATTAGTCAGAGAAACAAAGAGTTTAACTAGTTTCCCATTTTAGATCTGTTAAGGCTGTGTCAACTTGGATTTTAAGAGATTCTTGACGTTAAACCAGAATGTCATCATTCCTTATATGGAACACATAAGTTTCTGCTTTCCTGGACTCATTAAAGAAAGGTAGGAGAGTAGATACTTCACTTTTTTAACAAAAATATTAACTTACTAAAGAGTTAAGTGCAGGAGATCAGGAGGAAAGAGAAGGAAAGGAGCAATGGAAAAAAACTAAAGGAAAATGATAAGAAGGAAAAAAGAAGAAGGAAAACAAGAAAGAAAGAGAGCAAGATAGAAAGTGTGAAAGCATGAGGAAGAGGGAAGGAAGGAAGGAAGGAAGGAAGGAAGGAAGGAAGGAAGGAAGGAAGGAAGGAAGGAAGGAAGGACGGAAGGAAGGAAGGAAGCAAGCTATTTCCATATTTCTGAAAAAGAAATTAACCCTAGTTAAGAGGAGGGTCAGGTTGTCTTTAATCAGGCAATAATAATACTTTGGAGAGGAGGTTGCCTATAAGAACTGCAATACTTGACACCATGAGGAAGGCAGTCATGCAAGATACCCGTAAGTAAGGAGGTAAGTCAAGTTACTGAAATAGAGATTTTACATAACTTTACTGTAAATAGATTAAATTCATATTTTGTTTATCTCTTTTAGAAATAAATGTCTTTTTTTTCCCTTATTTCCTTAATCTGGTTTGGTTTTAGCTAATTGGGTAATAATAAAACATTCTTCACTGAAATGTTCAACAGAGGTATAAGTAAAACTTCAGAGTGCACCAGCTCCCCAGCACATCTTGCACTGTAGCTGAAGGATGAGAGTGGCATCTCAATTGAATAATATCTGCTAGGAGAACAGCGAGTACCATGAGCATCAGAGAGGGCATAAGTGTCTCCCAGTGATTGTGGCAGGGACTAGAGAATCTCCAGCATGCTGTTAAGATGCTCAGACATCTCAGTGAACCTTAAAGATCACAGAGGAGACAGTAATACGGTTTATCTTATCTGCTCAAATTTCCTTTCAAATATGAATGTTCAGGCAGACCATGCTCTATCTTTGCTCTTTTCAGTTTTGACCAATTGAATGGTTTTCTTTCATAGGTATTATTGACTAGTTCATTAATAAAGTAGGATCTAAAACCTTCAGTTTCTGCACTTGTCCAATATTTTTTAAGCTTTCCAAGATGTCGCTACGTATTCCTATCATTATCATTCAACTATAAGAACTTCAATAAACAAATAACGACAGAGGGAAATTTCTTGGCTAGCCTTTGCTGCTCCAGGTTTTGCTGCTATAAGGTTCCTTAAAAACTAATAGTATTCAGGTCTGGCTGACTCTATATTTTTAACAGCCCTTTCTGTGGATATATTTTCATCACTTATCAACTCTCAACTATTATGTTTCTATTATTGCTACACTCCTTTATTCCACAAATTGAATTTAACATGATTTGTCTACACAGTCAAAAAGCCAAAACCACTTTCTATCACAGGGCTGTACTTCTAAGGTTTGTAGCTTAGCAAATTTCTCAACTCAGAGTGACCTTATCTTATTTTCAATTGATTTCAAGTGCAACTGGAGTTCTACCTAAATATTTACATTTTTTTTTACTGAAAATTGAACCTGCTCCAGCAAGGTCTCAGTTTACCAAAAAAAAAAAAAAAGAAAAAAAACCCAAAAAAAACCAACTGCAAAAACCCCAATCCTATGCAAATTTTTCAAGTAGCTTTTGCTTCCATTAGCCTTTTTTGCAGCCCATCTTTGTTAGCTATTCTTTGAAGAAAACCTTTTCCTAATGGCAGTTATATTGCTGGCCACCTATTTGAGCTACATGTTTTACTCTGGAAGCTTTTCAGCTGTGCTTCCCTGGCCAGCGAGCGAATATGCTTACAGTGGGCCAGAATTTTCAAGAAAATTTCTTCTTAAAGAAAATATGTCTTCAGCCTCACTGGAACACCAAGTTAAACAAGATACCTCATGAAACTGGAGAACCCATCCAGTAGGACAGATGAGACAAAGTGTGGAAAAGAGTTTTGCCTACAACAACGTTCCAGTCTTGCTCTCAGTCTAGCAACTTGGAGTAGCTTTTGTTGGTTAAAAAAAACATACACACCATCTGAGGTCTTCATCCCTAGAAATTCAACATAGGTGCTCTCTTTCTTCAGCTTTTCCTCAAGGGCAAATACATTATCAGAGGGTTTATGTCATGTTTTGCTACTTCCTTCTTTTATGCCCTTGGGGATTTTCTCTCTCCAAGGGTGCCATTCAGTGACAGAGCTAAGCCAGTTACTGCCACAGGAGGTGGCTGTGGGCACCCACCTCTCCTTAGCTTCTGCCTGCACACTCAAATGTGCAGCTTTTATTCCTCTTTTGCTATGTCTCTGGCTCTACTTGCTGCCTGCTTGGCTGATTTCAGCCTCTAAAAGAGCTGAAAGCTACTTTCTTTTCTATCATGTTAATTTTTTGCTAATTTATCAAACAATCTGTTCAGCATGTCTGATAAGTGCTAGAGTGGATGCAGGGGGGGACCACAAGGTTGGAAGCAGAAGGACAAGAACCATCCCACTTTGGTGGCAGATGGATATTACATTAGCCATTTTGTTGAACTGTGTCTGTACACATGCAGCTTCTCACTAGAACAATATTCACAATCTCTATACCTACTTTATTTACATTTCTGTGAGATAGCCTCACATCTGTATCCATTCTGTGTGCTGACATGCAGGCATGTATGAGCTGTGGGCTCTGTTTTGTTGTGGGAAGGTAACTTATGAGGGATCTTGGAATGTATTTAAAAAACTTTAAACGAAGGGCAAAGGCTTCACTCATACATTTCATTCAGTGCATGTTAATATATCCCGAATTTGCTGTGCTACGATAGATGAGGCTAATAGTAGGCATATATTACAAATCTGTGTTGATAACAACCCACCACCACCACCAACAACAAAGGCATTAAAAAGATTAAAATAGTACCCCCAAAAAAGCATAGAAATAAATATACAATGCAAAAAAATGGATAACAGTGAAGACACAAAGTGGTATTTGGTGGCAGTATAAAGGATGACTTGCAGAATCTTCTACTTGGCCACAATATGAGGTATAGTGCCTCTCCCATTTACTTCCACTGGGAATGTTTTATCTCTGACCATGTTTTATAACCTATTTTGGTTTTGGATGTGGTCCCTTGTCTTTCACTCATTTTTGGACCATATTACTCCCTCCTTGTTGTTGTTGTCTTCTTGGAATGCTATTGTTTTTCTGCTGCCAGCTTTAGCTCTTGCTTGATGCTAAAATTTCACTGTTTGGTTCTTTCCATTTAGCAATAAAATACAGCATTTAGCTAATGTGTTTGTGCCAGACGTAGGTGGAGGAAGCTAGCTGCAGGCTGCTTTTTTGTTCCCTGAACTCCTGACAAACTGAGCGCTCATCTGTGTGATTTTGAGCTGTGCAGTGTTATGCCATCATGTATAAAACACCATACAAATAGAATTTTGTCACAGCATTTCATCCATTGTTTATACTGTGTCTGGTTCTTTTAATATTTTTAATGATTTACCTTGTCGTGAGCAGGGCAACACTATAAAAATAAAGTAGATCTAAATAACTAAAAAGCCAACAATTGTCTTGGGTTTTTTTTATTGTTGGTTTACATTCTGTATTTTGTTTTCCTCATGTTTTGCATCTTAAAAGCAGATAGAACAGCGGGACTTGTTGCTAGTACTGCTTTCTTCTCCTATAATAGGTGATATCTTTCATGACACAGATTTAGCAACTGACGCACTGTGTTAGGAATACAGTCAAACATAGAAGGAATACAATTTCCCTATACACACAGAAACAGGCAGATTTAAAGGGTGCTTTGACCCATTTGCAGTCACTTTTGTCCTGAGAGCTATTTACTTCCCTTGACTGGATATTCAGGGAGGTTTGAATAATTACATTCTCAATTAGACACTTCTTTTAAAGTTAGACGGGTCAATCTGTATTTAAGCACCCCTAGAGACCAAATGTGTCTTTGCCTGTTCCTTTGCTAATCAAAGTAAAACTCTTGTTTTACAATTTTTTGTTCAAATATTGTCCAATGACGGTCTGTTCTGTAAAGAAAGTAACTTCTTTACTGTCTCCTAAAAGAAAAATCCATTCTCAAACATATGGAAGATTAAGTTTTCTTCATAATAATCATGTCAGGTACTTTCTGTTCTGTATCAGGAGCATGCCATTCCATTTTCGGTTAATTTAATTAGTTTCCACGATGTACAGAGTTTTAGCACTTCTGAATTTGTTTTCACTTTTACAGATTGATTGATACCTACCTATTTGGGAGAATATTTTGGCAGAATATTACCTGAGTAACATACTCAGCTCTTTGGAACAGTATTCATGTAGCACTGACGTGAAAAAAATTTCCATCTGTGGATTTCAAAGTATTTCCTAAATATTAGTTAATGATGTCTCTCTATACCGCTGCGAAAAATTATTCCCATTTTACAGCCGAGGAAACTCAGGCCCAGTTCATTACAAAAAACTTAGAGAAACCTATTCAAGTATTCTGACTTTTAAAATACATGACTTGGAAATAACGGAATTTTTTTTTTTTTCCCTCCATTAAGCGAGGAAGCATCAACTGATAGCAACTAAATAAAAATAAATTGAACTATTCCAATACATTTTACTTACCATCTCTGTCTGGTATTAGAATAATTTGTATCTTATTATCTGGCTCTTACTACTGGAAACAGAACCCCTTGGCAAATGCCGTCTTAAAAAATATCTGAAATTATAACATTTTCCATCACTTCTTCTAGGCAGTCCTAATGATCTGTCATATATAATTATAAGAGTTGAGTACTAATCAATATCAGTAGACAGATGGAAGCCCAAACGGGAAAACAGAGGAAGTGGTTGCTGTCTGACCCACTGGGTTTGTTTTTTTCTTTAAATTAGAAGTATATTGTCAGAATGTTTGACTGATTTATTTTCCTTTTAAATGTGCAAAAGGACATTACTCTGAAAGTTTTAACACTTTTTTTCCACAGGGAGTTTTAGTAATATGATGAGAAGAACACACTGGCTATGTGAAGCTTTGAACTGTGCTGGTGCAGACTAAAGACACAGTTATTTTAATCAAAACTAAATTGACTGTGCTGTTGCAAAGGTCATCCTACCCTCGCTACAATTGTCTTCCTTCCTTGTGCATACACAAGGATTCACGCATTGAGATAGCTCTGGGAACTAACAGTGCTGGGGCCAATGACCAAAGTCTTTCTATGTGGTGCCAGGTCTCTGCCAGCGTAGCTCCCTGATGTGGTAATGGTCTTGCAAACACTAGTACCAGAAAAAGCAAAGTGGTGGAAGTTGTGGTGCAGGCAGGGACAGACGCTTGTTTTGGAGGAGAAAGGCTAACCCTCATCTTCTCATGCAGTGTAGAATCATAGAATCACCTAGGTTGGAAGAGACCTTTAAGATTATTGAGTCCAATCATTAACCTAACACTGCCAAAACCACCTCTAAACCATGTCCCTCAGCACCATGTCTACCCATCTTTTAAATAATTCCACGGATGGCGATTCCACCACTTCCCTGGCCAGACTGTTCCAGCGCTTGATAACCCTTTCAGTGAAGAAATTTTTCCTAATATCCAATCTAAACCTCCCCTGGTGAGAATTGAGGCCATTTCCTCTTACCTTATCGCTTGTTGCTTAGGAGAAAAGATCGACCCCCACTTTGCGACAACCTCCTCTCAGGTAGTTCTAGAGAGTGATAAGGTCTCCCCTCAGCCTCCTCTTCTCCAGACTAAACATCCCTAGTTCCCTCAGACAATCCTCAGGAGAGTTGTTCTAGAAACAGTATAGATACTAAATGACATGTTTGAAAATATAGATAAGACACCATGAACTTCAAGAATGATATATTCCCTGTTAGGTTAGAGGTGACACAAGAAAAAAAGTTCTTGAAAGGGAATCTACAGAATAAAATTATCAGAAAGGACTTTTTCAAGGGGAAAAAAGATAAGTTTCTTAGTGAATAACTGTATAACTATTCTAGCACTAACATAAAGGATTTGATTTCTTAAGGAATAGTTCATAGAAGTAGTTTCTCCTCTGAATATAAAGAGGTAAAGAACCAATTCTTTAATGAATTAATTCAATTTTGTACAACCTTTGCAGCAAGGTAATATCATTGTTGTTATCTTCCTTGCCGTTTATCTCATTTACTACCTCTCTGCAAAACAAGTGCTGAGTAGGTACTGCTGTTTTACAGCTTTTTACATTTAAACTTAGCACAGATGGAAATGAGTTTAAAAGCTTCAAGGCAATGGGATATTATTTTCACAGCATCTAACTGTCTGTCTTCATTAGAGAAATTTGCATTTGAAAATACCTAAAAAATTCAGTTGCCTTAGTGCAAACCCTAATTTATAAGAGGTTAGCAAGTGTGTATTATGAACTAGTACTATTCCAAGTAAAATAGGTTGACTATCTTATGTGGCTGACACTATAACAACATTGCAAGCCAGCTCTCCCCCACTTTAAACTGCTGTGACTCTGCTATAGCTTCCTTTCAGTCATAATAAAAGTCCTAATATGTATAGATGTTAGAGCAGTTACAGGGGTTTTTTGACAACATATACCAAGTCAGACTACAGATGTTTAGAGCAGACAGTAAGCAAGATTTAATTCACTGAACTTCAGTGCCTGAAACTAGTCAATAGAGAGAAATGGTCACTTTCTGGTCCAATCTGTCCTAAATGCTTAATTTAAGATTAAATTAATTACTTTTTGGATCTTCCTGATTTTCATAGTAACGATCAAAGAAATCTGAGGTAGACAGTTTTGACTACCTCTTAGAAACCTAGTTTAGCCAGATGAATCTCAACTTTTACTCCTATGCAGTCACCCCTGATTTATAGTTAAATTTTAAATAATATATATTTTTATAATTACTGGTTAACACTGGCATAATAATTCCCTGATCTAATCTCTCAAAGCAATATAAGTGCCAAAGACGGTGGTGGCAAAGACAGTTTGATGCTTTTATTACACAGTTCACTAATTCCTGAGACAGAGAAAGGTGAGGAGGTCTCAGTAGTGATGGGAGAAATCTGAGACTTGCAAGTTATCCTACAGGTCTGATCTAGCAGCTGGAGATCACCAAAGCACAGAACGTTTCCAAATAGATTTTCCATAGGTTATGAACAAAGAAAGGCTGTAGA
This sequence comes from Chionis minor, assembly GCA_013398295.1. Lineage (NCBI taxonomy): Eukaryota > Metazoa > Chordata > Aves > Charadriiformes > Chionidae > Chionis > Chionis minor. The sequence goes on from VZSF01004322.1 coordinate 53,040, forward strand.
GTAAGAGCTGCACGACACTTGGGTACTTGTACCACGCTAAGTCCTGAAGAAAGCAGTCTCTTGAGTCACAGGAGGAAGAAATGAGAGAATGGGAAGAACAGGCAGCTGGTAGCTAGATGTCTCTATTCTAGACCAGGAGTTGGACGTTTCCTTTACCCGAGACCTTTTTACCCTCAAATTTGCTCACCAATAAATTTGTATTATGAGAAATAGCCACCAGATGTATGCTACAGCACAGAGGCCATGTGTATGACATACCTGTACTATTACAGCCTTGTAGGTTTATACAAAGGGCTTCTTTGTTCTGCCTTAAATGTGCATCTTTCTTCACCATGAAGGGCAAGATTTTATTAAGGGATACCTTGATGATTACTTCCTACTAGCAGCAGCAAGAGCACAGCGTTAACTCCTAATGGCAAGTATGGTATTGCTACTGCATTACACTAGAGTTTTAAGCAGTTTAAGAAAGGAGCATTGCATGAAGTATAGATTTCCGACTAAACACAAACACCTTCTGCAGAAGATTCACCTCTGCAGCAACATCACACCCTATCCTTAGCATATCAAGGGTTTCACCACAGAGTTCAGGTCCAGTGTTGCTTGCGCTTGCAGTTCATTGTTGCTGGACACCATAAACAGGCTCCAGAAGTCCAAGTACACCACCACAGTAACTCATTATATTCAACAATTTCAAAAAATGCTACTGTTCAAATGGGGAGCTTGCATTCTAGCTAGCTGAGAGGGACCCTGGAGTTCTGCCCTTTTCCCTTCTTCCTGCACTAACTTCCTTGCTTCACCAGTGCTTTTTCCAGAGAAAGATGTATAGCTCTCCCTATGGCAGTTGTGCTTTACTCTGAATAGCTCAGCTCCTTCACTAGTCTTTTAACCTTCAGGTTTTTATCTCAAAGAAACCAGCTAGCAAACTCCTCTACTGCACTCTTAAGTCTCACATATCTGCAGCTTTTATCTATTTGCTACAGTGAAATCAGCTAACATTTTTTCTACTCTTTTTCTTTCTTGAGTCGCCATAAAATCTGTGGAGTCAACAGTCATATTCTCTTCATCCTTTTGCCATCTCAAAGAAAATGTCTGCCGTTTTTCCACTACCAGTATCCACCAACACCCAGGTGTCTGGTCTGTGCCTTCCCTTTCCATCTTTATTAGCTCCAGGTACCACCCCTTTCTGGTCATCAAACCCAAAAGGCAAACAATACCAGTTTAAAGTGAGGTTTTTAGACACATCCTCTTCAAGAAGGTAGATGTACAGTGATGAGAAATCTAGCCCTAAGCCCACACATTTTTCCTGAGGCAAAGTATATGACTAACTTACATAAACTTGCAGACATGTTGCCATAAAACTGCCATTTCAGCCACATTTGGATGGCCCCTCTCATTCTTTCTTATGGCCATACTTCACAGGTGGTTGACCTCCCCAGCTGCAAAACTTATCCTCAGTGTCCTTGTGATCACACCACCAGGTCTTCTCTTCACTTAAAAAAAGTGAGGGGAAAAACATTTATTTTGAGTAGTTCCTCAGGAATCCATACCAGAAATTTCAGGGGAAGATGAAGAATAAATAAACCTTCTGGGCTGATTTACTGCTCTGTCAGCTTCTGCTGAAAAGAGTGAAGGTGAAAATTTTCCAATAAAGTATCAGTATTTACTTTTCTTTTTATAGACAAAAAAAAATCAAACAAAAAAACTCGTGTATAGAAAAGGGATATCTCAAGTGGGTTAGTATAGATGAATTCAAATAGTGTCTCAGTTCATTTATTCTTCAGTAGGTGCACACAGTATTTTCTAAAAGGGTACATGTAAATATATAAGCTACATTTTTCTGCATGCTAGTGCATTGCAATCATGAAACTCCTGAGTTTCTATTTAATGTTTTCAAGACAATACTGTCTATCTCTTTGATATATTAGGCTAAAGCAGAAAAAGAACCAGGATTAAAATGTATAGAAATGGGAAAATAAAATATTACTATTTTTGACTGAGATACATGGAAACATGTCTATTTTAATGCCCTGCTTATATGAACTGGTATAAGAGAGATGCTACGTCTCCCGACAGATTACTTCTTGCTATATTCATCACATCTACAACAAAATTGCAACCTCTAAAATATTGTACATCGTTTTCCATATAAGTATTAATCACAGTTTTGGAATATTATTTTTGCTGTATTGTATTTTAATTAGTGATTAAAACAGAAAATTAAGGAGTCAATATGGAATTTTGAGGTCTTGATATGGATATGTATTTTATGTGGAAAACATTACAGTATTTTATGTGGAAAATACTAACATATTTGGGAAATAGTTATACACGTTACCTTGATCTAAAAGTCCATGTGATCATTGGTTATAGGTAAGTATTTAAGTATTGCATGTACTAGACCCGAAGGGGTTTTTTAACATTCTTCCAATTTTATACCTATTTTCTTCATTATTTATTGCATTACACTTCTCAGCCCTCAACAAAAACTCAAGCAAAAAGAAAGAGTGATTTCACTTTAAATACCTTCTGGAGATTGTCAAATTCAATGTTTCAAAATGCTGCAAACAGATTGACAATATTTCTTGCAAAATATTGCCATCTAGAGGAAAAAATGTATGTTACCGCAAAATAAATGTGAGGGTTTATGTGTTATTTATAATTACTGTGTTTTACTGTGAAAAACGCACATTGTATTTTCCAGGCAAAGTGATATGTCATATTCACAAAATCAGGTGGACATAGAAAGCCTAAATGCATAAGTACAAAACATGCAATAACACATAAGAATGCATATGTTTAGTACTGTAAGTGACCCAATCACATATATATATATCAGCCAAACTTATGTAATTGGAATTTTCAGTCTGTTGCAACAAATTAAAGCGTTTCTAAACAGTTCACTTTGTGCATTCAAAACCTGTAACTAATTAAGGCTAATTAGCACTCTTTTCAGATAGTGGCACCAAAAATATTAAACTTACTGATTAGATGAAGAGAAATTGGTGAGATGCACTGCAGGATAGCTACATAGCTACATAGTTGGTTACACCTAGAAATAAATGGGCTATACAAGTATAAAGAAATAACTGAAGGTATTAGGTATGAGTTGTGACTCTCATGTTACATATAATAGAAATATACAGTATATAGTACTGAAGCAGTTTAGACACTGAATTCATTTGGACTATCAAGGCCTTAAAAATACATTATATATTTAAGTAATTTTCTGAATCTGGACCTCTTTTCAGCTGTTGTTCTTGATCATAAATGTGACTACCCTAAGTATATGTAAATATGAACTAATGGTAAAAGAATTATTCCGGTTCCTTTACAGTTGCTTTGTATTACAGCTTTCTAGTTATTGTTTTAAATGATTGAAAAATATGTTCAAGTATAACAGAACATGTTAGGAAAATAGCAAATTGAGTATAAAAAGCCCTAAAACAGTATGAGGTCAATTAGTGCAATCGAACTCAGATGTAGCAAACTCCATTGTAAGTACTCTTTATCTCAGATTCCTAAAGTGCGGTTAAATACAGGCTTATCTGTACATGCAAAGTAGTTATGGTACTTTTTCAAACATGTGGCAAAAAGTAGCAGTAGTAGTAATTATCTCAAGCAATAAATTTAATTGCTTCTATATGAATTTTCTAAAAAATAATAAATGCAGATACTAGCATTTAACCTCACGAGGTTCCCCAGGTAAAGTGCAGTCCTGCACCTGGGGAGAAACAACGCCAGGCACCAGTACAGGCAGGGGGCTGAGCAGCTGGAAAGCAGTTTGGCGGAAAAAGACTTGGGGGTCCTGCTGGACACCAAGTTGAACATGAGCCAGTGATGTGCCTCTGTGGCAAAGAAGGTTAATGGTATCCTGGGCTGCATTAGAGGGAATGTTGCCAGCAGGTGAGGGAGGTGATCCTTCCCTTCCACTCAGCACTGGTGAGGCCAGTGGAGTACTGGGTCCAGTTCTGAGCTCCTCAATATAAAACAGTCGTGGACACACTGGACAGAGTCCAGCAAAGGACAACAAAGCTGATGATGACAGGACTGGAGTATCCCTCCTATGAAGAATGGCTGAGAGAGCTGGGACTGGTTGGTCTGGAGAAGAGAAAGCTCAGGGAAAAGGTAATCAATGTGTACAAATGCCTGAAGGGAGGGTGCAAAGAGGATGGAGCCAGGCTCTTTTCAGTGCTCATTGACAGGATCAGAGGCCACGGGCACACACTGAAACACGAGAGTTTCTGTCTGAACATTAGGAAACACTTTTTCACTGTGAGGGTGACCAAGCACTGGCACAGCCTGCTCAGAGAGGCTGTAGAGTCTCTCTCCTTGGAGATATTTAAAGAACATCTGTACACAGCCCTGTTAAACCTGCTGTAGGTGGCCCCACTTGAAGAGGGGGCCTCCAAAGGTCCATTCCGACATCAACTGTTTGTTATCTTGCCTGTATGTGCTTTAGCATTGCTAGGAGCTAGTTTAAACATGCTCTGACAGCAGTTTTGAAAATACTGGAATTGCCACATTTTGTAATTCTTTATAATTTTCCATAATATTGTCGCCTTGTTTAGAAAATACATATCATACGCACATTTTATTTATCCCTGTGTTGTTATTACCATATAGAACTTAAAGTTGCATCTCAGGTAGGGAAGTACACTCATGATGTTCTCTACAGTCCTGATCTTTCACCCTCCAGACCAAGATGCCTGCTGGAAAGCACTTCCAACCATGCAATTTTTTCAATGGCATCCAGAAGGATGGTAAGAAGTTCAGGGTGACATACAATCAGTTCTTACTGTACGTGTCACATTGATTCACTGGGACTTGTTAAAAATAACACATGCTTTGTTTTGATTGCTACACATGAAGAGAAACATGAAGAAAATAAATGGTTTATGTGCCAATACTGAGTGAATTTAAGATCAAAGATTGGCTAGTCTTGGTAATACCCATGAATTTAATACCACTGGTGTTTTGTGAAAAACTACTACAGCCATTAAAAGCATCACTTTACCAAGCTTAATTAATTATTGCTTACAAAGCATATTCTGATGGTCAAACCCAAGTTTTCCAGAAGTGACTTTTGGCTGCAGTGATGTGGCTGTTCAATGCTAAAACTGAGATGCTGTGACAGGGTCTAGCTAGAATAGATAGACAATTAACAGAGAGAGAATTAATTCTGAAAATCAGGGTCCTGCCTACAGGCAAGCAACCAAACATATGGAAAAAGATAAGCATAAGTACAGGGTTTGAAAAACTGCTGTGCAGACAACTAGTATGTTCCTGAAAGCAAAGGTGTGCATAGGTATATAACATGTGACTGAAGCACACTGAGAATAACCATAATGTAAGTTTCTTCCCCTTGTTAAAACCTCATGTCTAAACCTGTATCATTACACAAGGTCTCCAAAGGCACCTCTTACTTCCTCATCAGTTATTTCAGTAATTTGAAAGGATAAGAGAGCTAGCGTGCTTTATATACATAAAAATACACAAACTCATTATATTCCATATATTTCTTCTCTTGACATACCAAATCTAGATTACTATGGAGACGATTGAATTTTAAAATTCAATGCAAAATATAATAGCAATTATCCATTTGATAGTGAATAACTGGCTATCATTTAGGGTGCCAGTGAAAGAAGCGACAGTCAAGAACTTCAGATATTTTTCTGACAAAAACTTTCAAGTACTTACTTTCCTAAGTAACTTGTAAGGTCTTATTCCCTCATAGTCCTGTATGTCACTACAGGCAATCTTGCCTTTCTTGGTGTCCCTGCATAATTTTCTTCAAAGTGCTTCATGGCAACCTATGTTTTGTTCTTTGGACTCTTTTCTATATCTTTCTCTTGCTTTCTGTGCAACCTTCCCTTTGCACTCTTGTCACTCCTTTGTCACTCTTCTTCTGGGACTCTATTTGCTCTATAATGCCACCTGCACTGCTCCTCTTACTGTGCACAGTCTTCTTCAAACTTACTTGAAACAATTGACTGTAGTAGCCATATTTTATAGCATAAAACTAATTTCCTTTCCCTATGAAGGAGGAAAAAAGTGTTGGTTTTATCTTAAACCCTGTTTCAGTTCAATTGAAGATACTGCAAAAGTATCTGCTGTAGTAAAAGCACACATCCTGCCACTTCTCCTGTTACTGCAATCAAGTTTAAAACAAAGCAAATTCCCCAAGTCTACATAAAACCGTGTAACTCATCATAACACTGAAGCATTGCCCATTTTCCATCTCTATTTTACTATTTTGCCACCTGTTATCACTATAAGCATGAGTACACATTGCTTCAGAAAAAATCCTCCAAATTGTATAGTCAACATGAAAGTCCAAAATAGAAATATCTTCTAGATAGACAAATATATTTAAAATTATTGCTTATATGCTATTTGTGTGTTATTTAGCACTATGTTATTTTAATTGCAGTGTTTAAATGAACAATGAAGAGCTAATTTCAGTAGAACTGAACTCATCCTTATTTTTGCTTCCGAATTAACTGACACTTGTGTGCACCAGAAGAACTGCAGGTGACAGAGGTTACCTTGAATGAAAGAGAATATGGGGCTAAATTACCTGTCTTTAATAGTCACTTATAAAAAAATAATTTCCATGACAGGGATGAAAGAACAAAAAACCCTGAAACAAACAGATTTAAGGAGACCATACCAGAAATGTCAGTTACTACCTTACTTTCAATTAAGTTTTAGCACTTCATGGAAACGCTGGTGTCCTTAAGGAAAATCTAATTTGCCACTTGTAACAGTTTAATCTAATCAGGCTTTCTTTTCTGTAGCAATGGTATCTGAATATCTGGCCCTATTTTCAAGGAAAACTCCATAAATAGTATGGTGAAATAAATAATTAATATTCCTTTTAGTGTTAAGGCAACCAAGAACACCGAAGAATACTAGCCTGTAAATTTTGTAGAAACTTAACCTTAGCACAAAAGCTATCCCAAATTGTTATCCAGCACCCAGATTCCCTTTGCTGGGCAAGTGTTGGTGATCAGACTTCAGTAACTTCTGTCGTGATTCCTTTTTGGTCAAGGCTGAAGTCAAGACATGCCAGAATGAATTCCTCATGTTGCACACTGCAGGTACGGAGAGACATAGTCCTTCATGATTACCTTTCTGGGTGTGTAAGTGATTTATATAAATTAATGGGAGTAAATGACAAAGTGCTCTGGCATTTGTTTTTATTTGTTTGTTTGTTTCAGGTAGATCCCTGAATATATGCTTCTTTATGCCAAAATCATGAAGTTTCAAGTGTATTAATATTTTAGGTATTCCTACATACTTGTATAGCATGCACAGCTCAGAGAGCATGCAATCTAAAGAACTTTGAACACAAGAGGATGCAAATCTTTCTTGTTCTATACACTTCCTGTATTAGTCTTCAAAAACATTTATTGCCTGAGAGAAACGAACAAAATCACAATCAAGCTTTAAACTTAAGGAGTGCCATAGTTTTGCCATAGCTGCCATCCTTTAAGACAACTGCAGTGGCAGTTACACTTCCTAATAGAGCTGAAAATCTTCAGGGAAATGTTAAAGGTCCCAGTCTTAAACAGAAGATGTTTCCTGGTTTGGAAAATAATCTACTTTTCTAATATTTCATTTCATTACTAAAATGAATGACACCAAACATTTCCAAATTTTAACTGGAAATCTAGGAGAGAAGTAGAAGAACAGTGAAATTTTAATGTGCATGGCTCCTAGAGAGTCTGTGTGGCAGAAAACGTAGAGAGGGACTCTTCATCAGGGAGTGTAGTGTTAGAACAAGGGGTAATGGTTTTAAACTGGAAGACAGTAGATTTAGATTACATACCAGGAAGAAATTCTTCACTGTGAGGGTGTTGAGACACTGGAACAGGCTGCCCAGGGAAGCTGTGGATGCCCTACCCCTGGAAGTGTTCAAGGCCAGGTTGGATGGAGCTTTGAGTAACTTAGTCTAGTGGGAGGTAAAGATCTAGATGATCTTTAAGCTGTCTTCCAACTCTAACCATTCTATGATTCTATGACCCTGTGATTTCCGGTGCTGTGGGGTCATAGGAGAACTGGGATTGCACCAAGAAGATAATTTTGTAGGGCTTCTAAACCGCTGTTTCTTAAATTATGAGTCAAACAGAAAAGTCCTGTTTCTCAGGATCCCAAATCAGTCCAGGTCTAAACAATTGAGAAGCTATTTCCAAAAATTCCCAATGAGTTAAAAAAACCAAGTTTTAACTGTTAGATAGCCTGAGAAAAAGAAGCTCCAAGTGACAGAACATCTGTCATGCAACTATTTATCAAAGCAAGTCAAATTTACTTTTATCTTCAGTATGTTCAGATGAAGAGGCAGAACCCACCCCCTTTTTTCTTCTGGTTTCCTGTTATTGTTGCTGCAGCTGTATATTTCTTCCTCCGTTTCACTTTGTCCTTTTATAAAAAGCTAAGTTGTGACTCTTGGCTTAAAATTGTGTTAAAATTTTGAATGTTGGTTTTGAATTACATTACTACCTGAAGATCATTAACAAAGTGACTGTTACTTCTTAGGAAATGAGGTAAGAATATATCTGTTCTACCTACATCATGTTCCGATTCTTGAAGTTCCAGGAATCTTGGATTTAACAAATTGAATTTGGAGTGATTGACCTAAAAATAAGCTGACGATAAGATACTTGTCTCTCCTCAAAATACTTAAAACGTCTTTCTTTAAAGTTTTCAGTTTATTACTAGAGCAAGATAAAGCTTCCTTCTCATAAGGAATTTTCTGATCTTACTGTAGAACCATGAAAATGTGAATAGGTTGCTAATATCCACAGGAGATTGTTCTAATTTCCACTGCATTTTACTGACAATTTTTCTGAAAGATAAAAAGTTAAAGCAAACAAAACATGCATACATAATCTTTCTTGCTGCACATTTTTTCAAGTCAAATGGTTACATTTCCTTCTAGACTGTTCTTTTCTAGATAATTTCACATTATTAAGTTTATAACAGATGACTAAAATGTCCAACATCTAAGAAACATTATTTTCGTCTTTCGCAGAATAATTGAAAATATCTCTCATATGTCACAGTTATAGCATACATCTGCAAGAACACACCCATGCACAAATACACATATACATTATAAAAATATTTTTCACATTCAAAATGTAATCATTGTAGGAAAATATTTCTTTTGTATACTTTTTCTTTGATTTTTTGTTTGTTTGGTTGGTTTGGTTTTGGTTTTGGTTTTGATTTTTTTTTTTTCCTTTAGTATCTTCTTCAAATATCATCATATCTGGAGCTTTTTGTGCACCATTCTCAAATTAAGTAGGAGTTGTTTGCTGTGGAATGCTGTGGAGTCAAATATTCTAAGTTCATGACTGACTGAAAATAATTTCAAAAGGAAATTAGTAGTACTTTTTAGGGGAAAAGTATTACTATGAATTTCCTTAGTGATCAGTAATGTGGGATTTGGAAAAGCAGTAACATTTGGATAATACAGTAAAAAACATACCACCTCCTGTTTGGTTACAGCTGAGCACTAAAAATCTTTTTCAACTCTTTTTAAGTGTAATTAAGCTTGGTCTCTCACTTCAAATGCTATCAGACATAGTACAACTTCCCCTAAAGAAGACAAACTCATCAAAATCACCATCCCTCTTGTCATTTAATATTAATCTGGGTCCGCATTAGCAAGAAGACTGTGAGAAGGAATCCTTCCATCTTAATATTCATTAAAATATTCTGAAATTCCAGTTCCATGCACATGAACCTCAAGTGCAATTCATATGATGCGGTTGTTCTGTATAGTACTTGTGCAGCTGATATTTTGTAAGGTCCATAGTACATGGTACCTATAGCCGATATGGATAGAGCTGAAAGTTAAGAACACTGAGCCATGAAAGCATCTAAACAAGTTGTTCTCTGACAGGCAGCTGCCTCTGGATCCTGTTCAAACTACCTAGTCTAGGCTCTTAATTTTCACTTTACAGGACATGAAGGGCAGCCATCTAAACCCAGTAACCTGATTCTTAGCACATGAATTAGGAGCCTGTATTCTAATATAATCAGTAGCAAAGAACAACATAACTGGTTCTTGAAGAGGCTTTTGTTGAAATTTACCACCCACTATAACAAACTACGTGTTGTTTGTTAACGTCAGAAGCTGGGATGACTGAGACATCTTTCTCCTTCCCTCACAAGCCATTTTTCTTGAATGTTTTTCTGCTACCTTTTGTTATATGAAACACTCATCCGAGTTAAAAACATGAATTCAAACTCTTTACTAGTCTAACAGTGAAGAAAACTCTACAGCCTCCTCCTAAGGCATCTCTGAGACCCTACAAAGAGTAATTTGGTGTCTAAATTAGGAGACAGTCTCTCTCTGCTTACTGTAAGCCTCCATGTCTCTGCAGAGGGATGGAGTGTTACCGTGCTGCTCAGCGAGTTTCCCAAAGCAGGCCAGCAGGAGCCAGCAGGAGCAGAATTGCAACCGAAAAAGGTCCTGCCTCCAGGCTTTGCAGCACTTCTCTTTATTCGGGAGGCAAAATCCTCTTCCCAGGGTGCAGTGCAGGCAAAGCAGGAGCGTTAGTGGGGGGAGATGCTCGTGGTTAGAGCAGCCACCTGGGAAACGAGGGAGCTGCGATGGTGGCCAGCCTCATTCAGAGGGGCTTTCAACCAGCCACTTTCTTTTCCTGGAAGGTGCCTGAAGAGCAAGCAGGGAGAGGCTGCTGGGCCAGCCCACAGGAAAGAGCACCACGAGCTCGAGAGAGAAAGCCAGCGAGAAGCAGCCCTATTCCCCGGTCTCTGTGGGAAAGCGGAAGCCCTGGGGTCTGCTCACAATACTGAAAAGAGCAAGTAGCTTGCAACTGGTAATAAAAACATATGATAGCTGGCAGCGATGGTAGCTGGCGTGAGAAATGTGAGCTGGGGTTATCGGGGAGCGTAGGGCAGATTGCGGTTGTGATTACAGAGCGCCAGGAGCTGGAGTAGAGGGTGAGTTTTGGCTTCCCTGGGTTCCCAGGTGGTGCTGGAGTACTGCTTTGCACAGCAAAAGGGTGTTAAGAGAAGCTGTGCCCCCATGGACAGTGAAAGTTGTGTTTCCTCCCCCATCCTGAAGCTTGAGAAAAGTCTGTAAGCTCTTTCACACCACATCAGCAGCTTGCAGGGGGATAAAACAAATTGTGATGAGCCTTTACTCCAGTCACTCTCAAGGGTTTATAAAAAAAGGGGGAAACATGACCCTAAATCACCAAGTACAGACAAACTAGATCCTGACCAAAATTACACGTTTTGCTTACTTTCTTGAAAACTAGCTTTTCCCTAAATTGTATACATAGATTTCTGGATTAAAAAAAAGATCTAAATACGTGTAGGTAGTAGGGCAAATCTGTGGCTTCCCCATTACAGAGGAATAAGGTATCATAAAACACCTCCTACTCGCCTGCTGGGAGAACAAGAATACGTGAGGCAATTTTCCCCTTTCCCATGCATGTGGGCAGTGGGTGGGTTGGCAAGGGGAAAAAATAGGAGAAAGACTGATTGATACGCTACTGAAAAGGCAAGAGAGACTAAATAGGACCAAAAAACCAATTAGACCAAAGGTAAAGATAGACCAGTCTGCCCAGTGTATAGTAGCAAGAACAGAAATAATCCATTGGATAATTCTTATCAGACAGTTACCAGAAGCTTTATTTAAAACTTGAGGTTGTTAAACAAAAAAGTTCCATCTATTTAAGAATGATAAATGAGTTTAAAAATATTTTTCATCCAGCAACTCCAAAAATAAAAATTTGTAATAAGCAATACACCACATGGACAAAATTACTTCCTTAAAAATCATTTTGGTGCCCAAAACTAATGTTAATTTGAGTAAAGTACTATACAGTAACACCAACGTTAGGCAGGATTTGTGTTGACTGATTTATGCCATCTGTTCACGACTCAGATGTCACTTTCTCTGGCTTTCAAACAGGGAAAACAAAAACAAAACTTGCTCTTCCCAAACTCGATTAAGGTATTTAGTGAATTTAGTTGAATTTTCAACATTTACTGAACTGTTTCTTTGAAAAATAACACTGATACTGTAATGTTCAGCTACACTAAATCAAAAAGCACCCTCTGCAAGATACCAATGTTTAAAAGAGAATGAAGGATAAGTATTGTAATTAGCAAATGTTTTGCTAACAGCTAGAAATGTACATCCACTCTGTAGAGTTGTTGGAACATAAACGGCTTTTTTCCCTACATCTGGTATTCATAAAAAAAAAAAAAAAAAAAAAAAAGGGACCTAGCAACCAAACTTTACATATAGCATTTTAAAGAGGCAGCACACAATAAATTACTCCTCTATTTAAGTAATATGGTACCCTTTTCCAAAAAAAAAAAAAAAATGGAATTAATATATTAGTAGTTATTCGAAGTGTCAACCAATTTAGATATAAAACCGCTATAGGTTTTCATTTTGCTGACAGCACTTTGCTTTTGGGACTATTGACAATCACATCCCTCAGGAGAAATTGCCTTCTGGCTACGTTCCTCCGATTTCACTTAATTCCCCTGATTTCATTCGAGCNCGGCCGGGAGGGTGCCCGGAGAAGCCGTCCGGGAGGCGGGGGCGGCGCTGATGCGCCCCTCGCCCGCTGTGGGGATCGGCGTCTCCCTGTCCAGGGCGAGGAAAGGGTGTCCCAGGAAACGGGCGAGCTGTTGTGGAGCGGGAAAGGGCTGCGACGTGGGCGGCGGTCGGTGTTTCCTGGTCACTTTTACTTGGCACCCTCGGGAAGGCAAACGGGAGTCGAGCATCCCTCCACTGGGAAAGGGACGGTGCACGCTCTGTAACAGCCGCTGCTCGATGGTGCGGGCCCAGTCCCGGCATCACCCTACGTGCCGTTTTGAGGACAAAGAACTCTTACTTTCCATTCAATATTTCCCATCCAGTAATGCTGCCGGAGTACTTACTTATTCTGTGTTACGTCCCAGAAAGCTCTCAAGGGTGACGGGGCTGACAGAAAGCTTCTGGGGCTCCACCTGGGGAATGACCAAGGTCTACACCCAAGGTGGCATCACACCGCAGTGCTGGTGGCCTGTGGGCAACTGGCTCCAGGAAAACACCAGGAGTTATGGCAGATGCCGTGGCCAAAGTGAGCCCAAAGTGTGTTTTCACATGCCAACCATGTACTAGGCTCCATTATGAGATGGATGGCCAAATGGATCGAGGGAAGTTACTGTTTCCCTTTACTTGACACTGGTAGGCAGGAGCTGGCACGCAACAGTCAGTGTCGGGGCCCCCCAGTTAAAGAAGAAAATGGTCCAGTAATGGGTGACCGAGATGGTCAGGGCTTAAAACATACCCTACAAAAAAAGGGATTGAGGGACTAGGCTCTTGTGCTCTTGGAGGAGGCAAAGGAGAGACCTAGTGATCACTTGTAACTATTTGAAGGGCCGTTACGAAGATGACAGTAGTGCCAGATGATGTAAAGAGTGGGCAAATACTACACATTTAATCTTGGGAGGTTCAGCTTGGACACTAAGGGAAAAAAAGTCAGGAGGGTTGTTCAAGATTAGAAGAAGTCGCCAGCGACATCAAGCAGTCTGTCTTTGGAGGGTTTCAGACATGGAAGCTGACCTGGGAGTGGGGTAACAATCCTTTTTTAAAGTAGGATGTTGGTCTCAATGATCTCCAGAAACCTCTTGCGATCAATGTTTAGTGACTCCGTGATTTGTATGGTTGTCAGGTTTGACAGTTCTGGCTTTCTACACAAATTAGGAATATACATAAAAGCACAAAAATGTACTGTAATTCCCCAATAAGTTTTTGTATTTTTGCTGTACAAAGTATACAGTACAACACATGGTTTATTACTGTTGCGTATTACTCCTGTATGTCCCAGCATTTGTAAATGCCTTTATAACTGGGTGAATGAGATTAAGCATTCATTTGTTTCTAAGATGGAAGAAAAAGCCTTTGGGATAAACCTTAATACAGGAGTTATTGACTTATAAGCACCCCTGTCCTCCAACTACTTATGAAATAAATTAGTTGACCTATTTTGAATCTCTTGGCTCAATAGTTATGGGTAGGATTTTTAAAACACTTCAGATCTTAGTATTAAAAAGACCGTAACTTTACCTTAGACATCACATGCTGTTAAAAGGTATTAATTCTGTGAAGCAGGTGTTATGTTAAGCCTCCTGGTTGCAAGATGTAAATCTCTGAATACATAGTAGGACCAATGGTAAATCTGAATCTAGATAACACAGAAATTTTACCTCAGGATCACCAAGGACCAGCACCACTGATGGGAACTGCAACTATTAACTCCTGACTACAGAGCCTAATTTATCAAGATGCCATATAAGCAACAAAATTAATTCAGTTTGTGATAATACACTTGACTATATTCAAGTGGTGTCTTCCAGAAGCAGGCATGACTCTTGAACAAGAAAAAGTTATCTAGCTGTTCCAGTTTAGTCCTGAAAGGTGTGGGGGTTTGTGCTTTTCATCTTAAGAAGCAAAAATTGAGTTGCAGTTTCCTCAGAAACTGCAGCTTTAGTCAAAAGTAGAAGTTTGAAGTGTTACTGTCAGCACCTACAATGAAAAATATCCAACTGTAGTATTTAGCAAGGAAGGAAAGTGTAAGCAGCTGAAATTTTACATTTTTGCAAATGGTGTTTAACAGTGACAGTTAAGAATGTAAGGTGTGTTTATCAAGCCATTAGTAATTGATAAGTACATATTTCATGGTCCATACATGAAAAGAACATCCCAGGTTTGCACATTTTAGCCAAAAAAAAAAAGGTGCTTTATTATAAGATCCAAAAGTGTGAGAGTTCATGATTGAAGTAACAAAGATTTGATCCAAAAGTTGTCTCTCTGTGATTCAACAGACATAGAGTGAATATATATTACAAGGTGTTAATAAAAAAAAATAAAATTATACATTAAATGTTCAACTCAGAATATCATTTTTCTTCTTCCTCAGAACACTCATTTATGTAATTGACAACACAGCTTAAAATATTGTTTCTTCAACATCAAGATAACTTGCTGAATTTTTTTTAGGATTAATGTGTCTGTGTGTCGGAATGACTGGAGGTAAAAATGAACACATCCTACACCGGATCTTGTGCTAAATCATTTTTACTATTGCATTCTACATCATCTCTGTGCTCTGAGCTCTCAGCTGGTCTGTCAGGAGTGCCACGACTAATCTGTTAACTTCATCCATTGAAGATAACGAATATCAAGTTTTCCTTAGGAAGCAGATACTACCTAAACAAGCTCCTTTTTCAAATATGTAAGATAACTAAGCAAGAAACATGTACTAACACACTTCTAAGAGATGAAGAATCACTTGGGGGAATTCCTTACCCATGGATGTGATGCCAAATCTCAATTCTTTCTGAAAGCAAAGTGGTAACAGAAAAAAAGTATTATGTCTGAGTGACGTTTTTCCTCACTTTAATGACCTTAGCACTGTTCTACAGCCTGTATTGAAGCACAAAAAAATACATGCAGCTTTTATTCAGACACTATTACTGGTGTTAAGTATTTCTGAGGAAAGAAAAAATTTTTCATGTCGCCAGCATAAATGGAGATACATGGGAATATCTGAGAGCGCAGACTAGGATTAGAGAATGATAAGAGAGTGCAAGGGTTGTGGTCCCATCTGCACAACCTCTGCAGAGAGCCAGAGCATGGTTCTTCTTTTGCAGATGGTGGAGTCTATCCCCTCAAACCTTTAGAAACCTTGGTATAAACTTCAGCAGTCTTATTTCCGTCTTGTGCTAAGTGTGGACAGTGCACATGCTCGCAACAAGCCTGGCACAGCAACACACAGGAATGAGATGTAAACACCAGAGCGTGTGTGCACTCTCCTCCACAGGGATTTCACCGGCTGTTTCCAGCATCGCAGAGGTGGGCATACAGCAGCTCAAGCTAAACTTGAAAAAGGGACCACAGGAAAAAGTTACCAAACCCTTTCATTTTTTTATGTTTTCCAGCATAACACCACTGAATGTTCTCATTTTGTTAGCTCTGCGTTAATGAATAACCAGTTCTGTTTGAGCTTTGTACAGATTTGTTTTATCAAACCTCTGGTGTGGATATGCATTTGCATATATGCACAAGTTGACTACAAAGTTTTCTGCTAAAAGCCCTGTAGTGTTACACCTAAACAACATTAGGACTGCCAGTAGAGTGAACTATCTGCAAAACCGTGTATGGTTTTGTTTCAGAAGAAACTGTGGGTTTAGGTATTGGTTTTCCAAAAGAAAGACCATAAATGAGCTAACGTTTACATTGTGGGAATGACAAGGAGATGAGAGCTCAGGAGTGAACTGAGGTATGCCATTTGATGCTGTAGAAGTACCTTTTGAGATTTAAGGATTTCCGCAAACATTCAAAAACAAATTTAAATAAGATTTAATGGTGTGTATGGATATTTTTTTTTTTGAGGTTTTCAAAAAGGTAAGGAAATACCAGCACATCAATTCAACACATAACTTCTATAATGCAGAATAGGGTTGAGCACTTCTAGAATCAAACACAGCTGACCTGTAAGTAGCCTTAGACAGGTGCTTTTAATGACATTTGGAGATTAATTTCCCAGTTACACTAAATGGCGATTTTTGCTATTAATAATGTTGGATTCTACTTTTTTTATATGAGTGTGTTTTTGAGGCAAGTCTATAAACAGAATGGTTTTATTTTAGAAATGTTTCAGTGGTTACTTAACAATTGCAACAGCCAGTCGTACATTAAACTTTGAACAGCCTTCTGATAATCAAAGGGTTATGCTTCATATTTCAGAATATGCCAAAGGCCTTATGTTTAAAGTTTAAGAAATTAATGAAACAGATATCAAAGTATGGGTTTACTAAAAGAAAACAAACATATAAAGATGGAATAAATAGGTTTAATGAAAAGTATAATGTTGGATCTCTTCAGAATATAAAGAGAATATAAATAATTTTTAAATGGTAGAAATAATTTTACAGACTGTGTTATGTGTTAAGACAGGAAAGTGGTGCTTATGAGAATTAAGCAGTCCTTATTCATTATGTGGACAAAATGGTGATTAATAAAGGAATTTTAGAAAAAGACGTATTTGGAGAAATTATTTCGGGTAAACTTAACATTGCATTGCTAATTGTATAAATAAACCAAATCTAATACCCCTGCTTTATCCTAGCCGCATATGGACCATGATTACACTCCATACATTATACACATTACTTTCAAAACAGCTGGAAATAGTACAAGCTCACATTATTTTTTAAAATTAAAACTGGAAGGCAAACCATTTTTTCCATAAAAATAGGTTATTTCACATGTTAAATTAATCTCTGAATGAATACATTCCGGTTGCATTTAAAAGTTTCATAAAAGCTTCAAATTTTTTACACTTAAAACTTTCAGGTATATACAATTGATGAAGCTTGGTTCCATAATGATTTTTAGGGTAAAATTCCTCTCAATAGATTTTAGGCACCAGTCATGTACACAATTGCTTCTGAGCTAGTCGTCCTGGGCTCTCCTTGTAATTAAAGGAGAGAAGAAATTTTGGGGTACAATTCATCTGGCCAGCTTTAGGTTTCTTTATTAATGTGCAATAAATTACATCAAAGAATCACCTCTTTCTTTCCACTGATTGCCAAAGAAATGACCAGCACACATCCTACCCTTTGTCAGCCAGCTGTCCTTTAGAACTTTGCCTTGTATTTAAATACAATCAGAAGGGGCTTTTTTGCCTGAATTCCTAGAAAGCTAGATTTATTGGGTTATATATTTTGACGTGTAACAGTTTCACCATCATTTAGGTTAAGTCTCTTGGAGCCTAAATTACTGTGAAAATACACCTGCATTAATTTTATTTACAGTACCTTGTATTACAGTATTAGTTTTTCTTTTTTCACTTGGCTTGGGTTTTTGTCCTCCATGATTTTCAACAGTTGTTCCAAAATATTTGCAGATACTGTAAAGTCATTTCTATGAGTATCTGTATATCTCAAGTGGAAATCTTCATCACTTCAAGAGAATAAATGTGTGGAAACCAAAATTCATACAGAAATAGCTGAAGAGGAAGATCTGAGTATGTAACTGGAACTGTGCTGTATGAACTATTATTTCAGTGTGTGTTGTACTAAATATTGAATTTGGGAAGGACATAGTGTAACAAGACCATGTTCCAAAGCTGCATTTACCTGGGGTTCCTCTGTGCTTGGAAGATGTCATCACTGCCTAAAAAACATACATATAAAACCAATACAGCACTCACGGTCTGTAATTTTAAGGTATATCTGATCAGTATAACTGACAGACATACCAGTTTACAGAATTTTACCTCATAACTTTGTCTTGTAGGTAAAGCTAGAAAATATGAGCAAAGCTGTCACTGACTGTTAAAGAAAAGAAGGGTTATATATATTTATGAGGGCTTTTGTGAACAGTCAGCATCAACTTGTACACCAGTGAAATACAATTCCTTGTAGAAAAAGAAGTCTGAAAACTAAAACTGTAACAGATTTCATTTTGTGAAATGTGAAGTTGTAGTAAAGTTTCTATTTCACCAAAAACTTAAAAAAACCCCAACAACAAAACCCCTCTAGTAAAATGCTCATTGATTTTAAAAAAATAGGAAAAAAAAGAAAAAAGGAAAAAAAAGAAAAAAAAAAAAAAGAAAAGCAGTGGTTAATGTCACCTGACTTTCTAACACAACTAGTTTTAAACAGATTGTATAGACCTATTTCCATGTTTCAGCAGTATAGAGGGAAGAGACAAGTCTTCAGTAAAATAAATCTAACTTTACAAATTAAACATCTATTGGCCTGATGACCAGGGAAACTCTTAGAAGCAGTTGGACTAGATGATCATTGTAGATTCTTTCCAACAGAAATATTGTATTCTATTTTCACACTATTCCCTTTTCTACCGTCTCCTCACTGCTATTTCCATTTCTGAGGTCCTGACTGCATTGTCTTGGTCTGCTCTTCTGTTTTACCCACTTTACAGCAGAATTATTTCAACAAAATCTCAAGCTCAGGCTTCCAGGCACAAAAGGTTCAGATAAGCATTCATCTTTTGAATTGTGCTCTCTGACCCTTCAAATTTTTAGGAGGCTCACTAAACATGTTCAGCCATCCACTAATCAGCATGAGAAGCTGTTTCAGTCTTTGTTTTACAATACATCCATTCTATTAATATTTACCCTTGTGGAAAAACCTGCAATATTGGGTGACTATAGACTGAAATTTACTATAGAAATAGTCATAACAGATGTGGAGCAATCCATCAGATGTCAATTTGAAACAAAAACTAATACATTTTTAATATTTTCATAGATAAACAAATATATCTTCTCCAGGCTGAACCTTTAATTTCCCACCCTTGCAGCTCTAAAATTTTTTAGTAGCACTGTCATCTTCAAGTGACATCTTTATCAAAATATTACCAATAGAAACTTTCAAAAAATTATTATTTAACTTACAAGCTTTCCTATTTTTAGAAGGTAATATTATAGAACTGACAAAGTATGTGCAGTAACTGTTGCTATGTCTGTTTGGAAAAGTAATTTCATTTTGGCTGTTTTTGCACCCACTTACTTTACTCGCTTACCCTAAAATATCTTTCTTAAACAAATGGTTGTCCAGAAACCAAAAACTACATGCATCAGTTTTACTCCAGTTCAGACTGCTTGAAATTTAGACAGTGGCACTAGAAAGTAGTTTTGGCTGAGGAACTGACAGCCTAATATCATATGTATCTCTTAAGGATGCTTGAACTCATTGGAGAAAGTATTGTGTATATGGCATTACAGATAAAACTTTACCAACCAAAATTGAATTCCAGTTGAATTATTTGTTAACTATTCCTTTCCAATGAGTAAAGGAGAAATCCCAGGTATTATAGACTCCAATATCTACTGAGTCTTTACATGAGTGTCGAGTAAGAAGAAATCCTGCATTGTGTGTTAGAATCTCAGCCATCAACCAGCACTGACAGTGGCAGCTCATCTGAACCAGGTTCTTTAGCAATCCATTATGAGCTAAAACTCTTGATTTTTGGTTTCCAGACAAAAATTGCACTAGTGAAAATATAGCATTGAAAATATAAATCTGCTTCCAAACATGTATGTTCTTCTGTGTATTTCATAACTTTTTTCATAAAGTATAGAATTTGATGAGTGCAGTCACTTGTGAATACTTTAAAATATTTTAGGTATTTTGTGACATGTAATAGCTAAGACAAGTAATATGTTGTACATCGTTAACCAAAGTAATTGATTATTCTGACTAACTTAAGAATATAGCTATTTATAATGTAATGTAATTTAATATGTGGGGGGTTTTTTCTAAGTAATAATGCTGGTCTTTTTTACATGTTTTAAGGAGGACTTTCTACATAACTCCACCACTGTTCTTTTTGGGGGGTTGTTTTCCATTTTATATTGGAAATAGTGACTCTAGTATGAAAGGTTGCTGTTCCCCCCTATTTTTTTCTTGCTTGTCTTTGGAGGATGGAAGTGGAGGAAAAACAGGCTTGGAAGGAACCCTAAAATATTCAGAGGGGAGGTGGAGGGTATAGATATTTTTCTTTCAACTCTACTTCTCGGCTCCTAGTATGGAGAAGTTCTATTACACAACAGATACAAATGCTGTTATAACTTAAGGAAATTATGGAACCAGAATTGTTAAAAATGCTGTCCCCTGACTCATTCTTGGACCCTGTTGCTTTGTCTATAGCACAAATAAACAGGGTGAAGGCACATAGCAGGTGCTCAAGTGCTACTAGCATGCCATCTCCCATACAATGCGATTTCCTATCACATAAGCTCCTATGCTTTTGGTCCTTGCTAGCTAAGGTTCTGTCAGAACACGTTTAGGTGCTGTCTAGGAAATACCACTGGACAGAGACTGTTCTCTCCTAGGTGGTAAGAATGAGACTATCCCTGTGTGGGAATGAGAAAGTATTTTGGCTTTATGGATGTGTGATGCCACTGCCATCAGGACCAGCATACCAGTCCTAATTATTTATTAATATAGATGTAGCCTCAGGGATTGCCCTAGCTGATTGGTAACCAGGGGATAGCCAAATAAAAAAGCATCACTTTAATGGGAGTGTTTGTGACCTGTTTGTTACCTGAGATTCTGCCCAAGGTTGCAGACAAGCCTAAAGGAGGAAACAAATTGTCCTAGCAAAGGAGAAGGATAAACTGCTCAGTGAAAGAATTGGAAACAAAGTTACAGAAGACATTTAAAAAAAAAAAAAAAGTAAAAGGCAAATTTAAAATATGCCTTAAAATCACTCCTTAAACTCTGCTCATGGTTGTCCATAAGGATTTCCTAATGTGTATGTCAAACATGAAAACTGAGGAAACAATTCAGCTACAGCCCATCACAGAGTATTGCCTTTTGGAATAAGTTCCAAGCTTCCCTGGGGACAGGAAAACACTACCATTTCTCCCAAGCCTCCACAGTGCTGCAGCCTTGAGCAATTTTATTTCCCTTTCGTACAAATGTATCCTCTCTCTTTTTTTTTTTTTCTGTTTTTTCATCTGCTAGTATTCTTAGCCTGACTTATCCTGCTATTCAGAGCAAATCC
The DNA here is from genome assembly GCA_013398295.1 of Chionis minor. Lineage (NCBI taxonomy): Eukaryota > Metazoa > Chordata > Aves > Charadriiformes > Chionidae > Chionis > Chionis minor. Next base: position 74,623 of record VZSF01004322.1, read on the forward strand.
AGCAAGTAGACCTCATCCTACTTTCAGGGAGGTTGTTTGATTCCTACTGTATTATTTATTTGCATGTTGCTTCTAGTTTAAATGATTTTCTAGTTAACAAGATGTTTTCAAAACTCCTGTAATGTTTTATGAATGCATACCTAAAGAAGTATTTTTATGTGTGTGTATATAGACACGTACCAAACTGACATTCCTGAAACTTTTGTTTAATCTTCACACCCTAAATGACAAAGAAGGTGTGCAAAGCAAGGGCCCTTCTTGAATATACCACAGCTTCTTCCCTACTCATCCAGAGGGCTGTAATTGCTGTCATCCAACTAGGAAGCAGCTGGATTACACACCTGGATCCACTAGCTGGGACACATTCCTAGGTTCCTTTATTTAGACAAGTTCTTAATGTTAATAATACAAATGATGTTAATAATATGGGTGAAAAAATGGATGTTTTACAATGTTTTGTCTCCTCCTGGAAGCCTTTTGTCATTTTTTTGATTTTCTGCCATTGTGGTAATAGATAGTAAAAAATGACAGCATAAACATTAATTTAATAATAAATATTAAACTTTAATAGCTGTAATGATGTTAAGGTTCTTCACTGAGCACCAGAATGAATGAAATCTGAAAGAGAAATCAGTTGACCTTTATTAGACACCTCTTACCTAAATGCCCTGTTTGTTGAAGCAATCTGTTTAAAACAAGCGCTTAAGTTTCCCAGATAGTCAATAGTAAGAATTTGTTTCACGTAAAGGCCTCAAGAGGGTGATTCTGCCTGCTTCAGTTTAACAAGCAAAGTTAAGCTAATTGGATTTCCTTATTGTATCTTCAAAAAAACCCCCTAGCCTTCCTCATTGCCTGTACAAGGAACTCAGGTGCCCTGAGAGTAGTTCAGTAGCTTACAGGATGGGATTAATCATACCTAATTTAAACTGTTTAAAAGCTGATTGTCTAGACTAAGCTTATTGCTTACATTTCAACTATGATCAACAGCAGAGGTAAGTCTTTCCAAGGATAATTCATCTCATCCTCTGGAGATGCCCATTAGCTCCACTGACTATAGATATCCTATTGTCCAATAAAAAATTGTCAGGGAATGAACTCAGACACTGGATACCTACTTACTCACACTATTTAATTGCTTATCGTCTTCCTGGAAGTGCCTTGGATTGTTACAAGTTGTTTTCTCCCAGCCAAATCCACTGTATAAGATGCAGATGCAATTAATGATATTAAAGTTGTTCAGAGAGCACCAGAATCAACTGAAATCTGAATCAGAACTCCGTCCATCTTTATTAGATGCCTTACACCTAAATGTCATGTGTTTGCAGGACCAGTCTTTCTCAAAAAAGTATCTAAATTTCCTGGAGAGCCAGCAGTGCTATTAGTCACTGCTCTTCAGCGCGACACGCTTTCAGGGCTGGGGGCTTGTCCCTAGCTCTGTTTCATTCAGCACTACAGACGTATCCTGTATGACTATTTTGGGGTAAATAACTAACTTTGAAATGGCTAGTGCTGGTGAGGTAACTCTTATCTGAGCTGTAGGTGGAAATTAGACAAGTCAGGTAAACTGAATTCTCTTACTGACCAGTTTATACCTGGCAGTGATTTGGGAGCCCTTAACAAACTTTTTGATTTTGTTTCCCTCGTTTTTTCCCCAGTGGTATATATATCTCTAATACACCTCTTCCCCTCTGCATTCCCTGTCCTTTATGACATGTCCTGAGTTCATGCTGAACCCTTTCTTTTATTTAGATTAATATGGTCTTCTCTTCCCAAGTACCTGTTTTTATGAAAACTATAAGAACTTACCTATTTTTGATTCTTGCAGCTCTGTCAGAAGTGATTGGCATCATGCAGTAAGTGACTGAAATTAAGCTAATAGCATATACACTACCATACCCACACAGTGAGTGTTGCTACAGGAGTCTTCTTTCATAAGAGGATCATCTGAAAAGTTTTTACGAATAATCAGCAATGGCAATGTAATGTCCTGCTAAGTATTGCAACTCTTTATCATGGTGTTATAAATATCCTCATTCATTTCACAAACTTCAAAAAATACTGTAGATGCAACTATTACGTTACAGTACTCAAGAATCTATGGCCTTTTGTTGGGAATGACGACTTTCTGGCATTATCACTTTATTGGTTTCAGATATTTGTGAAGAAATGTGTTCTTTCAGGATGCCTCCAGCTTTTATGAGACTGGATGTACAGCTGAACTGATGATAATTTATTATCATGCATTGTGCTTGCTTACTAATACTAGTATTTTTATTAACTGAGTTTATTAGGAAAGAATTGAAGAAGAAAAATTATTGGAATAATAAAGCATGTTATACATACAGAAAGGTATAATACAATATAACAAAATTATCTAAAAGTTATCATCATCCACCTCCATCCTCAGAATCACAGGACTGGTCGTTCTGAAGGTTTTCTAAATATTTTCACCTAGGTTGGGTGTTCACAAACTATTACATGTGAGAGCCCAACAGGGTGATAATAGACTCAAACAGCAGTAATTTTTTTCCCAAGTGTTACTGCAAAATGAAAGCTTCATAAGTATAGTTGTTGCACATATCACAAAACACACAAAAGCCCTGAAATGTGTTTTTCTCCCAGCTTATCATGCTGTGAGGTTACTGACTCTCTTTGAGACCTTTCAACTTCAGCTAGTGTCATTTTTACCATTTCATAAGGCCAAAGGCCAAAAATGTTGTCACCAGCTGGAAGCAGCAATATCCTAACATAAACAGAATGGAAAAGATTTTTTCTGCTTCCATTTCTTCCCATAAAACTTCTGTCTAAACCAATTCATTTTAAATTCTCGTACCTTCAGTTTCATGGTTTCTTCTATGCTGTCTTTTATATCTGTAAGAAGGAATTTATATCACTGAAATGTTTCTTTAAAACAAACTGTTATGCCTTTCAGCAGAAATCCATGTTATAATCAAATTTAAAATAAGTTGCACACCAATTTTAAATTTGGTCTCTAAACTAGACAGCTGGGAAATTTTCTGTTTGGACTGTGTTATCTAATTGAACTGCTTTCTGAGCAATGCAGATTGTGGTGAAAGGTGCCCTCTAGCAAGATGGCATTTCTAATTGACTCATCTGAACTATAGCATTATTGCCGTCTTTCATTTGACTCACCATTGGGTCATGGTGAGTACATCATGATGCTTACAATCTTTAGGAAGTGTAGATCACCTTCCTAAATTTAGGATGTTATGGATTATGGGTGCTGAAATTGTTGTTTTCATACAAGCAACTAACTGAATTTCTTCCTGACATGGTCTGTTACTACAAAGACATTAGAGATGCTATTTTAAGTCACATGTGCAAGCTGCTTGGAGACTATAATCAGGTTGAATAATCAGGTGGCAGGGCAAATTTGGGCTCTTGTATGGTACATTGAGTCCACTGTCTGTGTATTCAACTCTAATATTTTTTACTTACTAAAGAAATAAAATCTCCTTTCTCTTCACTTGCATTAAAATTCAGTTCATCTAGAAAAGTGGGTATACAGTTGCACTGAACTCTTCTCAGTTATGTGCAAGTATCAGATTCAGGATAACACCTTGTAACTAGGGGATCTTAAAAGCATTATTATACTGCATCTGCTTTTATTTCAGAGACAGAATAAAGATAGAATGAAGTCTGTGTTGCTAATGGTTTGTTGGTTTGTGGCTCATTTGCTAGTTCTCCCTTTCCAAAATATTTCTTGCATATTTTGTAGTGCATGATTATTCAGAGACAAAACCACAGATGTTTATATTACTGAGGTTTCCCTCTTCTAACTGCATACTCTCTTAAGCACGTCCCGTGAAAAATCCATGTCTTATCCTTTCATTTCATAATCATGTTAGAGATCTTCTGGAAGCAGCATTTTATGGTCTTCTTGTGATTCTCCTCAATTTCTTTGCCTTCTGTTCTTCATTTCTTTCTTTCTTTCATGTGTCCTTCTATCTCATTGGCATGCCTGACTGCTGGCATCCCTATCAAGTCATCCATCCTCTTCTGTTGCTGTGCTTCAGATTCATTTTACAGTCACTGGAGTGATTATCCAGTGGCCAAACCTTGGCTTGATGTTCCTCACAACGACAAACTAGTACTCAGTGGCACGGTCATATCAATGGTATATACTTGGAACAAAGGTTTTGTTGTCATTCTCCAAAAATACAGTATGAAGACATGTGAAATTTGGGTTTGCCTTCCATCTAATCAAAATATTTCTGGAGGGGAAGGGGTTTGGGAAGGATTACTAATGGGAGTCTAATTCCTGAGGATGGAATTAACATGGTCCAACTGCAGCAGTCTAAATCTGTAGCTGGCCTATACTAGTCATCCAGGCTTGTCAGTGTAGAGAAACAAGAACATCTCAGGGTGCTGCATGCCAGTTATCCTAAGCAGCTATCTTAGAAGACAAGTCATCCATTTGAAAGACCATGCATCACTCACTATAAAGGAAACTAGCTTATAATTCTAGTTGCATCTGCAACTTTAAAACAATGTTCCGCTTCAAGAATCATTAGAGGAAAGGCTAATTATTCTAGACACCTTCTATGAGTCTCAGGGAAAAAGTAACAGGAAGGGATTGCAAGTTACAATGCCAGCATAAGGAAGCTTGCTTTATCAAATAATTTCAGAACTCATGGATCTCTTACTGAGTTAAGAAAGCATATTTTATCACTGTCCAGAAAATGGCTAGAGTGAGAATAACAATAGAGCAACTGCTGTGCTGACAAAAGGCTGTTGCATTATTCAAGGGGCTTGAGATGATACTGAGTGTATTTAACCATACTTTTCTTGTAATTTATTGTTTGCTAAGGACATAGCCCTATACTCTTAAACATTTATATAAATATTGTTGTTTTATATAAAAATTGTTGCTCTTTCCATTAAAGTTCTGTTGTTCTCTTCAATTTCGAAATAGTCTTGAAATACATTTTTCTTTCTCTAGCCTGAGCAGCATAGCTGAAAGACAGAAATTAAAGGAAGTAGAAGCGGGGGTGAAAGGACAAGCTTGTTGGTACTACAGCTAACTTCATCTGATGTTAAGGTTGCAGGTGAGTAACATGCCAAATTTTTCTTAATGCTGTTCATTATAATTAAAAAGAAAAATATATAATATTTTTCTGAGGTTATTATTATTATTATATAATACTTTTATGAGGTTCCAAGCCCCTGGCATTTTTTTCAGTCTGAAAAATTTCTACCAAGTTATGTCATATCACATCTTCAGAATCATTCAAGTTACAAAGCTACATATTTCCTTGCTTTAAGGGGAGCTATCTGCTCACATCAATGTTCTCCACAACTGATCATAAAGGTAACAATGGTAGGGCACCAGCAGATTATTATTTCTGCCTCTGCTCCTTTCTGGTAACACACCCTGAGCCTCTTTATCTTCTTTCTACACAAACAGCCTGCCTGTGTAGTCCTAGACTGAAACTGCAGAGTTATACTTTGACACAATTCAATATTCCTCTGCAAACTTTTAAAGCTGTACAGTTTTCTCACTTCATTTTAAAGCTCTTCAAAATTCTCCTATGTTCAGATAGTGAGTACACTGATGTTGAAGTAACAATCCTATTGTTTCAAACTCTAGAGACATAAAACCTGAAGAAAGATCGAACGAAATGGGAATGTACACACTAAGGAAGCTGGAAGTTGGATCATATTTATTCAGAGTTCAGATCACATATAGAATATTGTATGCCAAAGCATAAAAGTATGTTGTTCAACAGGAGTGTAGGAGGAGTTTGAAGATCCATGATATATCAGATATTGTGAATACCTACATACAATGTTAACCTTTTAGGAACAAAGTATAATCAAAGATACTTGTGGTTTGCTGGGCTGAAAGCTACTTGTGTTAGATTAGATCTTGGTGGCTGGTACACAGATATATGAACAGATATATTCTATTTTGAGTGGAAAACAGAACAAAACATCTTGTCAGTATGTAATAAATACATGTCATGTAGCTTTAGGTATCTACAATATCTAAACTTGAGTTAGTCAGGGTGGACTTCCCTTATAGTTAAATGACAGTAAAAGGCACTTCTAGGAACTTTTTATTGACTTCAGTATGTAAAAAGTCCACTCTAGAAAAAAATGTTCTTCTCTGCTGTGTAAAAAGGCAGCCTAGATGACTAGATCAGATGTAGACACCTACACAGTTTACATATCTGTATTTAATAAAGTGAATTCCAGCAGCAGTGTTGGAACTGACTTCACCTGTGGCCAACAAAGGTCTTGACTTACCTGATACTGGCTGACCGCCTGATGGTAACTAAATACTGGAATTGTTTCTCAGTTAGTGAGTGATGAGGAAACAGGTTGGATTTCACATTAACTGTTTAGTTATTTTTTGTTGCAGGAAACATTTAACAGTTTTTGGTTTGGTGGTTTTTTTTTTTTTCTAGCTTGCAGTAAGAACATGGGAAGACAGCCCTTGTTAAAAAACAACAAATCTGGCATGTATACAGCAAATTAACTTCACAAGAATATTAGAAAGTAGAGATAAACCCTGTAGATCTTAGTGAAAACTTAAGATAAATTCTGTACAGGGTGGAAAAACATCATGACAAAAAGTAATGGAATTCACAAAAAAATTCAGTATGTTTTAATGGCCACAAAATGAACCATTCTGTAAACACCACAGGCTATCGTACTCAGCTTTTGCAGTAGGATAAAAAATGGGCAATGTAGCATTCATTGAGCATTCAAAATCCACATCCAAAAGTAACTTTACATGGCAAAACTTAATGTCTTTTTATCTATTACATGTGTGAAATGGAATTGAATGCACTAACCTAGTCTCCCTTGGCGCTGATCAGAAGGAGCTATGCTCCTATGAATGAGCTAAACTATCTTGTACACCAAGGGGACATTTTGACAACAGAAGTGGAGGTATCTCCTGCCAGAACTATGCAGTTCTGTGATAGCTCTTCTCTTCTCTTCTCTTCTCTTCTCTTCTCTTCTCTTCTCTTCTCTTCTCTTCTCTTCTCTTCTCTTCTCTTCTCTTCTCTTCTCTTCTCTTCTCTTCTCTCCTCTCCTCTCCTCTCCTCTCCTCTCCTCTCCTCTTCTTTCTCTTCTCAAGAAAGCTGAGGATTAGATTCTTATTAGACTTGAAGACAAAAGTCTCTCACCATGTAGTCACTGGTAGAATAACTTGGCATTAGCAAAAGGCAGGAACCAGCAACCATATTGAATGATAGAAATCATGCTTGCAATGATTTCTGTTAAATGTAATTTCATCCATGTAAATACTCTTCTGGGGTGTAGCTGTGGAGACACTTTGTTTATGAGTCTTAAATGGCTGTAGACAAGATAAGCGGCTAAATTATTTGCTCTGCACTTCAGTGTTTACAAGCTTCAGAACTTCAGCTACAGGAGCACATCTGGCAGCAAAATGAAGATGCATTTTTGGACCTCACCTTTATCTCTGATGGTGCTTGCAAGAACTCTGTTTTATTATGTCTTGTTCCAAGCTGATAAAGATAGGATCTTCATGTTGGACATCCAGATTCCTTTCTGTGAAGCTTGGCCCTGAGAAGCCCCTCATTGTCTTTTGTACCAAAAAAAAGTGTAACATACCAAAAGGGTTAACTCGTTTCATTTGTCCACCCATTTATCCACAAGTAGAGATGACTCTGTCGGTCTTATTTTCAGTTTCTGTTGAACAAATGTCAAGAGAAGACAATACATGCTTTCTAAGTGCAGTTCCACAACTTAAATGGTAAATATGGACTAGAATCTGGCTTGCCAACAGTTTTTGCCAAGTACGTTAATAATAATCACATCGTAATAGATAAGGTAAATGCACACTCATGCTTGCATATCGAAATATCAAATCAAAGAAAGAAAACTTATGATTGTTAAATCACAATCAAAAAGTGTCAAGCACTTATAAAAACAGATCAGAGATGTGCAATCACCTACTTAGTTTCTAGTTGAGCTACTGCTTGAAAATGAGGAAAAAAACTAGAACAAGTAAAATACTCAGGTTTCTATTCTATTTTTAAAAAGTGTAGAAATATATATATATGCTTTGAGATCATTCTTCATCTGTCATCCACTTGGATTCTTTCACCTTGTTTCACTTGTATGTGGCCTTTACATTCTGGTTTTTATAACTGTGAATAAAGAATCTCCATATTCTCAGGGTACAGCAAAGCATTTACTAGATCTTCTTTGGCAATAGTGGTAATTGCTTTCTGGTTAATGTCAGTTAATAGCACATGCCCCTCCATAAATTAAAAAAATAGAAATAGTTACATGCTTGAAATAAAAACAAAATTTCCTCTCTACTTGATCTTGTTATTGTTAACATTGGTGCATGGTTGTTAATATTGAGCAGGTATTGTTAATGTTGATGTATATGTCATGTGTTCTATTTCATCCATACAAAAAGGAGACAGTTTCTAAACACTCCTGCAGTCATCCAACAGCAACTTAGAGAACTGCACACATTTTCATATTATATCAGCATTTGAGCATCTAAATTATGCCTTCAATTTCGTAGCTCTTCCTCGCTGAAGATGAGAATCTTGCTGTTTGCCTTTCATTTTCATTTAATATCTTTCTACAGAAAGAAGGTCTGGTTGCCAGTCAGGATACCTATGTTAATATAAGTAATTTTGCTGCATAGGTTAACATTGTAAGGATTTATATGTAGCATCCAGTACCTGATGGCATATGATGCTTGAAATGCTTGAGAGTTATTTTTTTATCCTCTATCCGTTTCCAGCCAGGCATGTATAAGGACAGAGTATTCAAGAAAATTGTCCGGCATGTCTGGGAAGCTCAGTCCTCAATGGAATTCTCCAGCATCATAATCAGCAGCCTTCTCCTATTTTTCCATTTTCAGGGTTTATGAGTTTGGATTTATTATCAAATTAGATATGCATATCTATCTGTCAATTAAATAATCATTTATAAGAGATGAGACATCAATACAAATAAAAGATACAAGTTCACAAAGATGAAACATCAGTCAAAACCTGAAATCATCCTGAAAGACCAAAATGTTAAAAAATCAAAATATAGGATCAAAATACAGCCCCACCAAACCAAACCACTGATGCAAAGTAATAAGAAGTAATATTATCTCTTATTTACATTCAGTTTTACAGCATATAGGGCTTCCAGTTTTATTTTTCATCCAGGAATATGAAAACTTTTAAAAATGAAAGATGAACTATCCTATGATTCAAGACATACCTAAAAAAGCTCTCACAAAAATTTTCTCTATTTGGTAACGCATGGAATCAAATAATGAAATAGCACATTATACAAATTTCAAATCCAGCTCTACTTAGCAGCAATTCATAGTTGGAGAATGGTTAATTCTCAAAAGCATGGACTGATAACACGGAGAATTCAGAGAAAAGCCATAAGTAAGCCCATACAGCAACTTCCATACATTTCAAGGAAGTAGGTAAAACAGAGATTGTTATGTAAACAAAGATCCAAGAACAAATCTTACATGTGGGAAATTAAAATATGTGTTTCAAAATTTTGTGTTGAAAAACTTGAAAAGTACAGAATGTTTACACTAAAAAAATAATGGATTTCAAAATAAACAAGATGAAGATACCAGGAAAGTATCAATAAAAAGGTGATCAACAAAAAGGGCTAAAGGTGTTGAAACAGTTGATACTTTTTGTTCATGTAAGGAAAGATGACAAAAATAACAATACTATAATAGATAATTCTGTTTACCAACTTTTAAGGCCAGGAACTTGTTTTTAACCTCCATGCTTGCAATGCATGTAGCATTTCTTTGCTCTGCATAAGATTTGTTATAAAACAATGGGTAAGTAGATGCTGGTTTTGAACTCAAGCAGAATATCAAGCCAGAATGTCAGGAAAATAGGCTGTTTGTAAAGGTCAAAACATTTGAATTATCAAGAGAAAAATATTTTTAACTATTTGAATATTAACTTCATTTACAGAATTTTATATTGATTTATAAATTTGGAAGGAAAAAGCCCACCATTAGCACTTTCTAGAGTATACTGACATTAAAGCCAATGCTATCATGATATAATGTCTGGACTCTTCAAATCTGAATGTATAAGTGCATATGTACATACATAATTTCCTGAATAGACTATACTTTGGTATTTGGTTTTCATAAAGCTACAGCACGACCATTTGAAAAAATTCCATCCTTGTATCACCTTGTTTTTACGGAGAAGAACAGTAGAAATTAATGTCCTAGTGTATGTAAAAGTCTACATTTGTAGTTAATTTTAACTGTATATATTTGTGCTAAAGACTCATAAATGCTGTCATTCTGGATCATTTGGCGCATCTAGCCCAGTCTATTTGCCTTCAATAGCTGACAACAGATGTTGTTACATCTTGTAACAGTTGTTGTACTTCCTGTACGTTAAAGTACAAGTGGTGCTGAAGAAATCATCAAAATATAAGGAGAAGGTAGAATCCACCATTCCCAAAAATAATTTCTTGAGATCCACAGGTCTGGATAACAACACACAACAAGAAAACTACTTAGCTTTCTGTTGTGGACCTCTTTACAACAGACTCCGTAGCTCAGTTCTGGCCTGATCTTGGTGTCCTATTTGGTCAGCTTTGCTGTTTTAGTTACATTGTCCCATAGTGTGGGGTTTTTGTAAGGATTGTCCGATCTCATTGTTTTACCACATTCTAACCAGAACCAAGGATTTACAAATGAAATAAAACTCAATGGAAAATCTGGATAAATTACTTTATTGACCTTCTGCAGAGGTGGAAAGTTTTGGGCTGGGGTTTTTGGTGTTTGGTTTTTTGTTTTGTTTTGTTTTTTTTCCTTTCATATGTACAAAGACAAATAATGAAATGCTGGATTTTTAAAATAAAAAATAAAAATATCTGTAATTAAGTGGGAAATCTCTAGAAGACAGATTTCAACAGAGTTTTCCAAAGACCTGTCTCTTCATTCCTCCTCTTTCCCCAAATCAGCATATTGGGAGTATGCATTTGTTCTGTAGTAATGAGAAGATAATTTACAGTTTCTTCTCTCCTTATTTGGAGTAATCCATATGAAAAGAGGAAACTATTTTTGGTCTAGGAACATATGGAAAGAAATGGGAGAACTCAATCTCACATTAACCACAATCATCTAAATCAGAATAAAGACAAAGATATTAAAGATAAACTAACTGAACATCTTTGTATCTTTTGAAAGTATAGTTAAATATCATCACATTTCTCCTGTTTTTCTCTCTAGTTCTCATTACACCTACGACATTCTTATTCTCTTCTGCTGTATATGGAAGTTCATCCCTAAGTTTGATAGAGCATAAGGACTTGGGTTGTAATTCACTTTATATTGTCAATATCAGTTTGACTACACTCTTTTCTGCATTCTGCAAGGAATTTGTTTTTATCTTCAGTCTTGCATTTGTTGGATCAAGTTGCTAGCTACCATAAGGTGTTAAAAGTCTACTAAATTTATGCTATTAATAAATCTGTCCCACGGTTACTGGCCAGAAAAAGGTATTGAGAAGAGTCAAAGTTATATTAAATATTTTGCTTAGATACTGGGCTGTGGAACAAGACAGTGTGTTGCAACTTTTTTTGGTAAAGCAGTATCTTAAAAAGGTTTAGATTATAAATTGGAAAAAAAATTGATCATTTATACATATTGCACAAACTCATTATTTCATATTGCTTCTGCTTCTTATTCACAAGACTTTGAGGCTGAAATTCTCAGTTCAGAGGTCCTGAAAAACTTATTCCTTATTGTGATAGAAAGTAAACCTTTTTGCAGGTGCCTCAATGGCATAGGTACATTTCAAAACGCATACATATCCAGTTCATCCTATACAAAATGCAAGAGTTTAAGTTCAGATTACTTTTGTGATGTTAATATCACTTTTCTGCTCACCAGATAAACTTACTGGAGGAAGCTGCCTGGTGTAACTGACCAAAGCTGAAATTGTTTTGTAAAAATAAAAGGTAATATAAGGATAATTTTCCATGCTGCATTCCTCATATAAAAATGAGACAATATCTAAAAAATATTCAGCTCTCTAACCACAATTATTACTTCAGTTTTCTTGTCATCAGTATCATTTTATCAATAACATCCTCATAGGTAAGCTCAGGAAATGTGGGTTAGATGAAAGGACGGTGGGATGGATTGATAACTGGCTGTCAGGTAGGTCTCAGAGGGTTGTGATCAGTGGGGCAGAGTCTAGTTGGAGGCCTGTGACTAGTGGTGTTCCCCAGGGGTCAGTGCTGGGTCCAGTCCTGTTCAATGTATCAGTGACCTGGATGAAAGGATGGAGTGTACCGTCAGCAAGTTTGCTGACGACGCAGAACTGGGAGGCGTAGCTGACACACCAGAAGGCTGTGCTGCCATTCAACATGACCTGGACAGGCTGGAGAGTTGGGCAGGGAGAAACCATATGAAACTCAAGGGCAAGTGTAGGGTCCTGCACCTGGGGAGGAATAACCCCATGCAGCAGTACAGGTTGGGGGCTGACCTGCTGGAAAGCAGCTGTGCAGAGAGGGACCTGGGAGTCCTGGTGGACAACAGGATGACCATGAGCCAGCAATGTGCCCTTGTGGCCAAGAAGGCCAATGGCATCCTGGCGTGCATCAAGAGGAGTGTAGCAAGCAGGTCGGGGGAGGTCATCCTGCACCTTCACTCTGCTCTGGTGAGGCTACATCTGGAGTACTGTGTCCAGTTCTGGGCTCCCCAGTTTAAGAGGGTCAAGGAACTGCTGGAGAGGGTGCAGCAAAGGGCTACAAAGATGATGAGGGGGCTGGAGCATCTTTCTTATGAGGAAAGACTGAGGGAGTTGGGTCGTTTTAGTCTGGAGAAGACTCAGGGGGGAATCTCATCAATGTTTACAAATACTTAAAGGGAGGGTGCTGGGAGGAGGGGGCCAGTCTTTTTTCAGTGGTACACAGTGATAGGACAAAAGGTAATGGGGACAAACTTGAACATAGGAAGCTCCATCTAAACACGAGAAGGAATTTCTTTACTCTGAGGGCGGCAGAGCACTCCCAGGCTGCCCAGAGAGGTGGTAGAGTCTCAAACTGGAGACATTAAAAACCCACCTGGATGCCACCCTGTGCAACCTGCTGTAGGTGGACCTGCTCTGTCAGGGGGGTTGGACCAGATGATCTCCAGAGGTCCCTTCCAACCCCTAACATTCTATGATTCTGTGATATATACACATTCATTGTGAAAATAAATTTGTATATTTTTCATTTTACATTACATCAAAACATCATTTTCTGTCTTTGAGACTGAAAGACAAAATAAGATATGCTGATTATACCAGTGTACAAATACAGCTATATGATAAATATTCTAAGTACATCTCTGAACTTCATAATAACAAAGTAAGATGCTGTGGTCAAAATGTTGTGCTTAGATTTCTGTTTTATTCCTATTTGGGCACACAGGGAGGCAATGAGTGTATTGCTATCCCAGTGTGAGCAACCAGGAGCAGGGCACTTGGCATCTTGCAAGTTACTGGTGCTTAGCACTTTTGGAGAAAAATGCGCTTTGCAAGTGTGTCCACAGGGTACTACAATGCAGCGTGATGCTGCAACACCTAAAGTAGCTGTTAGCAAGCTTAGTTTGTGTCTCAAACAGTATTACCACGTTCATTATGCTTGGGCTAATTATAGGACTGAAGTGTCTTTTTGAGAGAAAAACCTAGAGAGTGTCATGCAGATGGAAGGAGAGAAGACGATGGAATAAAATAAAATGAGAAAATATTTTGAGGACAAGTAGAGAAAGCATATATTTGAGACTTTTCTTGAAAATGTTATAATTTAAGCACTTTTTATCTCACAAGGTGGAACAAGATTTGCCCCTTTACATGCATGGTTTTAAAAAAAAGAAAAAAAAAAAGAAAAAAAAAAAGAAAAAAAAAAAAAAAAAAAAAAAAAAAAAAAAAAAAAAAAAAAAAAAAAAAAAAAAAAAAAAAAAAAAAAAAAAAAAAAAAAAAAAAAAAAAGAAAAAAGGAGGTCAGGCTATTTTTGGACAATTAGTGTTTAACCAGAGCTGAAAATACAGAATATAGTATTTTTTGTTCATGTAGGGAAATGGTGCAGCTGAGGTCAAAAAGAGCTTTATCATTGCTCCAAAAGGAACATGACTAAGATTAATTAATGTGGAATTCTACAAAACATTTTTTAAAGTTATATCTAACAGTCATATACGTATTGTGTCTTAATGACTACAACAATTTCTTAGAGAAGGATGAGATATTTGTATTTCTTTCTCTTCTCTGCATTTGTCTTTCATTTGTTCCATTTAAATCATAATGTTAGGTTACAGTATTTAAGATTATTTGGCACATCAGTTAATTATTCAGGAAATTTTTAATTTTTAGTGTAATATTCCAGACAAAGAGAAAGGTGACAGATTTCTTCACTGTCCACTGTCTAGGGTTTTTTCCATTTTAATAATTCTGTGTGATTGGAATCTACTTATTGGACTTTACACTATCGTCCAATTTTTTTCATTGTAAAAATGACCAAACAACTAATTGAAACTGCAACAGCTCATTCATTTTCAAAGCTGTTCGATCTTTCTTTTTCTATGCATACATGTGTAATGCTGACAATTCATCATTATTGGCTTGAATTTTTAACTTGTCAGTTAAGATTAACAGTTACAACACATTGTTGTGCAAGTCTCCAACTTTATTCATGTGCTTTCTTTCATTTAAGGAAATTCATCACTTGAAATGTACGCAGTTAAATTTTCCTAAATAAAAAGATGAAGATAGCAAATGTAATTGGTCGCATAAGAATTTATTTGGGTTTTTTTTAATCTTAAGGTAGTGGCTTCTGAATGTTGAAATATATGAAACTACGCTGGTAGTGTATGTCTCTGAAGAAGTAAGCAGCTTTACAAATTAAACTCATTTAACAGCTCTGTTGATGATGAAAATAAAATTGGGAAAAAATATACCACTATCTCTCACGGACACTCTTTTTTTTCTTCGGTTTTAAGGAATAAGGATTATATGAAAC
Organism: Chionis minor; assembly: GCA_013398295.1. Taxonomy (NCBI): domain Eukaryota; kingdom Metazoa; phylum Chordata; class Aves; order Charadriiformes; family Chionidae; genus Chionis; species Chionis minor. Next base: position 89,644 of record VZSF01004322.1, read on the forward strand.
AGATTGTGTTGCTCAATACAGTAGATGTGACATGGATTATATGCAAGGAGCAGATCCACTGAAAAAGCAGAGTCTATTTCTACAGTCATACTTGACACTATAAAATAGCTTGGTCAAATTCAATCCTATTGTAAGAAGAGGAACTTGCTAAGTATCAGTGGAGCTTTGCTTTCTTCCACTAAAACAAACTATGCATTCCCTCATAGTCTTTGAAGACATGCATAACATATTAAAAAGCAAAATTTTAAGCCTATGTTAAAAAGACATTTTTTGCCATACCATTTGAAAGTGTCTTAAAGCAAAATAGTTATCAGTATGTTCAAATAAATTAATAAATTAACCTTAATTAACAAATACATTATCAAATAAATTATTACTAAAGTATCAATTTATTATTAACTAGTTACCAAATAAATATAAATTTTGAATTAATTAAGTCCTATTATAATTTTTAATTAAAAGATATCTGTCCTCTGAACATGGAAGTTGTGATTTCTGATTTTTTAATTTTCAAATAATATTGTTGGATCCTTCAAATTCATTCATATTTATAATTTTTCCTACACTTTGCTATTTTCAGATAAATTTATGAGATTAAAAAAATGCAGATTCATTTTGTTCTGAAAAACTAATAAGATCCAGATTCAATTTTTTTCAAATTTACTCTGCTAATAAACACCATATGTAAAGGGCGTGAAAGTGACTTGTAGTATTTGAAAGCTTGCGGAACGTGACATTTGTTTTGCTGTAGTTCAATATTTTAAGTTCCATGCTACAATTTGGCACAGCTCTTGAACACACATACTATACTCAGTTAAGATGAATCTCTGTTCACAAAAGAATCTGGACTAGCTTCAGAGTAGCTGACTGCAGACTGCACTGCAAAAATGTAACTGAGACAGAACAGTGATGTACACAACCGGAGAAGGGTTTGTTGACAAAAAGGTGATAGAATTTGTCTGAATGTAGTGAAAACACGTCTTTATTTCATACATATGTATTTATCTGCACAAGTAGGCTGCATGTCTAAAATACGTGTCACAAATGGTGGTCAAACTCATTAATCAAAGGTACTGACACAGAACCATTTTTTTTCTCCTTTTTCCCCACTGCTACTCCAACGTTAGCTGACAGATAGCTCGGACAGATAGCTCTTGCCCAAGCCTCCACCTCTGGCAGACGCTGAATTATCTTTTCTACTAAAGCAATATGAATCATAGAAAAGGAGACATGGGGAATAGCGAGTTGTGTGTTGTCAGTGCAGTGACAGCATCTAGTCCAGTATCTCACTTCTAAACCTCTCAGTGGTTTCCCTACCACTTCAAGGAGGAGGAAAGAGGAAGGTGCAAGGAATAGTCATAGAACTAGGCAAAAACTTGCCTACTCCACACTTTCTGAGGGCTGTGGGTTAGTTAAAAATACCCTCCAAACAACAGAGCGCTCCTCAACTCAAGTCAGGTGAACTGACTGATAGAGACTTGTTGTTAGTAACATCTAGTGAAAATCACCATTGGAATAATGAAAATATTTTCAGTTCAATACCTGAAGCCACCTAAAATGGGAGTTAAGCAATTCAGGGGAATTTTCTCCTGTGAAAGGTCTTATTATCCTTCTCTTCTAGAACCAGCGTATTCAAGCCAGCTTGCAACAGTCATAAACTCTTACAAGTTGCTGACCCAACAAAGGATATTCGTCTGCACGCATGCTGATGTCACCAAGAACCATTAGTCTCACTGACACAAAGCTCCTGAGGAATCTAAAATCTTGGCCAAATATTCTACAGTAGACTAGGGCAAGATGAATGCTTCTGGTATCACTACCATTTTTTATTGGTGTATACATGCATTCATGCATGTGTTTATTTTAGTATGGCATTCTAATCACAGTCCTACAATGAAGGGTAGAGTCACTGTGGTCTTAAACATATACATATGAACAGCCATCCACTTGAATATACTGAGCAACTTTTCTCACTAACAAGAGTGCTTTTTAGAAGTCTGCACACAGCTAGCCAGCTGCCCAGGTGAAGTTGAAAATAATGAAATTACTATATTTTGCTGTGATAGAGTACGATGGTTGAGCTAAAGCTACGTTAAAACAGGAGGAAATGAATACCTGAAGTTTGTTCCTATCTTGACTAATGTCTTAAAACTATTTAAAATGGGAAGAAAATACAATTGTATGTATATCCTTTTCATCTATATCCTTCCCACTGTTCCTTAAGTCAGAAGAAGGGATGGTTGCATCACCGGGCTTTGTAGGATCTGAGGCACTGGAGAGGACAAGAAGGACCAAGTGTTTGCAGAAGTGCAAAATAAGGGCAGTAGGCGACATGATGGAGAGCATGCAGCTCGCAGGGGCTGGACAGCTTCGTTCTCCCTTGGGATGAGGACACCCTGGGTCCAGCCAGCTCCAGATGCACCCCTAAGGAGGGGTTGTCAAAGGGTGTCCTAGATGTGTAACAGTCATTGCCCTGTAGAGACGCAGGCAATAAGTGGAAGTATAACGTTTGTTACTGCACATTGTCTGCTAACAGATGCTTCTCAAGTTATTGCAGTCCATTGCGCAGCCCAAATATTTGGGCCTCTGGTTGGACAGCAAGGTTATGTTTGGACAACAAAGTTGCCAAATGCTTCAAACAATATTAGCATTGGTTCCTCTGAGGCATTACTTTGGTCCCGGTGCCATGGTGGTGTTTTACTTGTTGAATAATTTCAGGGTCAAAGGCCGCCCACAGAGCAGGAATCTCAGAAGACCTGGAGTACAATTTACCATTAGTCCTGCAGATGCAGGGGACAGCCAGAGGTATAAAAGCCTTAAATACCAATATCAAGATTTTATAGACATTATTCTGAAGAATAACCACATATTGTATAATAATTCTATATATATATCCATATATGAGAATATCTACAGGTGTCATTGTAACATTCAGTAGGTCCCATTGAGCTTTGGTGCTCAGGTACTGCTCTCACACGAACATACAAAGTCTCTCAAAACCCCAGCTTTTTCACCACTCATAATTTTCTCTTCACTACACAATAATTCCCTCTTCCATACTACTTCCACTCTCTCTCCCCCTTAGTCTATTAATCATCATATTCCCAAACCCCTACAGTACATGTATTGTCCCAGTCCTTCCATCTACCATTTTTGTCCTTTTCCACTCTTTCACCAATGTTCATCTTCATTCTCTAACTAATCCAGCTGTATGAAGCATTTGGGTTAGCTAACACAGGTACAGGGGATCCCTAAAAGATAACCATGTCTCTATAATAACTACTTCATTAATTGTTCTTACACATCTGTGAAGGTATATTACATAATTGTATGTGTTAATAGACCAGGATTCATTCCTATACAACAGTGGAAAAACTATCCCATGGACTGCGGAGTGGGGATTTTGGGGAAGGGTACAACAGCCATTTTGCTTTCTTTCTCCTGGCATGTTCTTTTATTTATCCTCAATAAAGCACTGCGAGACTTGAAACCATGCTTTTAGTCATGCTGAATGTTTGCAAAGCAGGAAAAAAAACCCCACCAAAGAAAAAAAAAAACACGTGCTTTTTGCATGGATACAAAGGGAACAGAAGGCAAGAATTACATCTACCAGTACCTAGAAACGCTAACATAGGGACGGACTTATTGGACAATTTTAAAAACAGTGTCAGAGCACAACTTCATCCTGCAGAGATCCTGCCCCTTATCGCTCTCCAGTTTTTCTTCCCCCTTTTCTCAGAGCCTCTTCTTTAGCATCTTTTTCTTCCTTTCCAAATCCCTTCTTTTAAAAGACCATTCTTACACCTGTGCTTTTTCCCCCCCAAGCTTTCAAATCTGATTTGCTCAGAAGTAAATCCTGTGGCTTTTCCTACTTTCCAGCTGCTCAGTGCTTTTCATGCCACCTCCCTCCAGACTGCGTATTCAAGAGAGCACAGGGAAGATACTTAGGAGGTGAGAAAAGGCAGCAAACAGCTTGAAACAGTAAGCAGTGAGAGTTTCAACAGCCAAGAAAGCAAAATTGTGAGACAGAGGACAGAACAGTTGAAACAGCTTATCTTCAGTGTTATCTTCCTTTCCCAGCAATGCATTTGCTTCCTATAGCTGAGTCTGGATAGCACTAACAGTAACATCTCTCCAAATTATTTCAAATAGCCCAACATCCTAACAGGAAGGAGTATACCGAGTTTCTCATCACCATTCTCAGGAAACCTTAGGCACACCTTGCAGCAAAACCTGGCTCCATAAAAATCACAGGAGCGAATGCTTTTGGCCAGCTCAAGAGAGGTGGGGGGGGAGTAAGAGCCCTCCTACCTGTCCCCAGCCGCCAGCCTCAGAGCATGCAAATCTTGAGCCGCAGAGGAAGGCAGAGGGAAGGGAAACACTGCTGCAAACGTAACACTCTCCGGTTATAAACGTTCCTTCTTTCCAGGCTGCTTCAGTTGTTCAATTTTCAGCTCTCCACAGATGCTGGAATATACCCACAAATTAGAGAGTTCTATACCTCGACTGAAAGTAACATACGAAGAGGAACACTTTTACAAGTGAAATGAATAGGTAGAGTCTGTGCAAACACTGATCTCCAGATGGGATAACATCATAAACACTGGGAAATAAAATTAATGGTTGAATGATAACAGTACTGAAGTCCCAAGAATAATAATCAGATCTAGATGTTTAACTGCCTGTGACTGAGGACTCCTGTATCTTGTTATAACTCACCTCCCTAGAGTCCATGCCTCCCTTCTAAATATAAATATTTGAAATTAAGATTCATGTGTACTTGAGTATGACAAAATGTGCAGGAATTAAAGGCTTGATTCTAAAAAAATGGTGTGACTGGAAATTATATTTTAATCCTAAAACCAGGAAAGCCTCTTTACACATTTTTGCTTGCTGTTTTGTGAATTGTATTTAGTGTCCTTGAAACTATAAGTGGAATAGTAAGTATTAGCTCTGAAAAATCAATAATTCCAAAAGGTTTTACTTTAGACAAGTTTGTTTTTTTAATTTTAACTGGCTCGTGCATTAGGAATGATAGGTAAATAGAAAAAAGTATTTTGGGAATTTTTCATCCTGTTTCTTCTTTCTGACTGAAATCTATTAAATCTGTCACCTCTGCTACAGATAAACAGTTTATAAAGTTTTGAAATAATAATAAATTTTACAAAAGGAAAATTTTAAAAGTTGGGAGTAAAATACCAAACTAGAGCACCTTCTGTTGGTCTGACATTACTCCTTTTTTTGGAAACAAATGACCCTAAAATAATCAAAAATAATGTTGCAAACTTTTTTTTTAAAAATAATCCTCACTCAGTTTAGCTTAGGAGCTGCAAATGGAAAAGGAGCTGACATCACTGCTGTACATGTCATTAGATAATGATGTTTGTTTAACAAACTTACAAAAGCTTTAGTTTTACTTCAGATGGTATTTTTTTTCTTTTCTTTTTAGGGGCAGCTTGCTAAATTAACTATTTCCTAAGATTTCTTAGTAGCCTGTATTGCTTAACATACACATTACCTCTGATCATTAGTGATGTATAAAGGATACTGATTTATTCCATATTCTTTATATCGATTAAAACAGTGAAAATTGGCCTTAGTTAAGGTGTCAGCCTTGGCTTTGAAAGAGCTAACTTCTGTTCCTTATTATGTCAGATTCTTCATGTTACATGGGAATAGTAATTGCCATGTCACACTTTGTTGTGAAGGTAAATATTATGATAAATGTGATGTGCTCAGCTACTGTAGTAAAGAAAAATAAGACGGGTAGCACTCCATAAAGGACAAACAGATGAGTTAGTGCATGTTAAAGGAGAGTGACGTTAGGGCCTTCGTTTCCGAGTATTTTCTGCGAGATACGGAACAGTATTTACTGTTTAACAAATTTCCACTTTACGGGAATTCATAGTCATGTCAGTTTTCCTCATAGGAAATCTGTTCTCATTTAGTGGTTCTACTCCAAAGCTACGTTCAAAGAAAGTTATCTGTAGGAGAATCCACTAGAGCTATGAAACACAAAATACAGCGACATGTGTGCTTGTGGACGATCTATGTGCCCAGTGGGTTTATGAACACCGTTCCACTGGTTTCAGCAGGAGCCAGACTGGATTCTATGGGCATAACCATTTGGATCAGTGAAACAAGCCGCTTAATTTTCTTCCTTAATGGCGTGTTTTCTAGGTGTGGCGAGAGGAACACGGACACCTAGGTCCTGAACTCAGTACATTCCTTCTGTTGCAAATTAAATAAAGTCACTGGAAAAAAAAAAAATCAGTCTTCTATTCTTTCTTGTTTACACTTTTGTTGCCTCTTTTCATCCGGTGGACTGTTTGGTACAATGTGATGTTACTTTCCCAATCACTTCATTTACTGTAAATTCTGAGGATATGAGACACTTGCCCAGCTTTGCAAAAGCAATTTGGAATCTTTGGATATAAGACAAGGATTGCAATCTTACCTGTTTGAACAGCAGCACTATTGCCACCCAACTTTGGTAGGGCCTGGAGTTCATCCCAAGCAGTAAGAACAAAAATATGCATGTATTTGCATCTTATTGATTACCTTTTGTTGCCCCTTTTGCCAAAAGTTACAGAAAAACAGAAAAAAAGGAAAAGAAAAAGAAAGAAATGGGGTGGTGGTGAATAGGGTTATGGAGTGGGAAAAGGAGCCTCAGCTGCAAGGGAGAACAACTTCAGTATTACTCAAATACAATACAAATACATTTTGTATTACTATGATTTTAAATAGCAGCTATGGTTTTCAGTTGAAACAGTCCTTTATCAAATACAGCATAGTAAAATAAATTTTTGTGTACATCAGTAAATACATATTTAAGCTAAAAAACCCCCACAGACTAAAGAGTGTGGATGAAAAGATTTATAGTCAACTTCCGTGACATTCAACATCACATATAAATGCTAAAAAAAAAAAAAAAAAAAAAAATTACCCCCTGGTTTATTACTTTCTGAAGTAACAAACACAGCAAAGCCACCTAAAAGATAATGTTGTAACTTTAATGAAGTGTAGTACAAGCTTAGGAACAACTACAACAAAGAAAAACAACTACAAAACAAGACAAACTGAGAACAAGCTTACTTTTCCTGCTATAGAGTGAAGATAACTAGAATAACTGACAAAAACAAGTATTCTGTTGCCTGCAGAAATCATTGGAATGATACGAGAACCTCAAAGTGCTTTGGAAGCGGCAAATCCAGACTGCAATTATTCTGATCTTTTTATTTGGAAGATGAAGTGTTTTCTCCATTTATAACAGCATAAGGAATTGCAGAAATGTTGGACTATAAAATATTACTGTCGTGTA
>VZSF01004323.1:0-99693 GCA_013398295.1 Chionis minor
CTCCTTTCCTTGTCGGTTCCTCGGTTATAAAACCTAGTTCTAATTCACATTATGCTGTAGTCATCCTGACTTTGGTTCTTCACACCATCCTTTATAGTTATCAATAGTCATGTTTTTTGATGATTTATTTTCAATTTCTATGGCCTTAAAGAGCTCCTGATGCTGTCATACCAGACTTTGTTATACTCTGCTTTCCGCTGGGACAGGTTGCTTTTGCCTTTAATATTGCTTCTTTTAGGGCATGTAATTTTCTGACCACAGTGCCTTTTTGTCGGAAAAAGTTAAACAACTGTTAGAATGTAATCCTGATTGATCCTTAGGAAAAACAGAATTTAGGAGAACTGGCAGGTAGTAATGATATATGTGTCTGACAAAACTGTTATGGACAAATAACCAAGGATACACAGAAACATGAGGTTTCTTTATGGGGTAAAGAAACTATGTCATGATGGCATTGTGATGTTGTGCACATATTAACTGGCACAACAGTACAATATAACTATGCTGATATGACCTGATACTAACACTTGGTTTCTTCTTGCTCAGCATCTCATTGAATTTTACCATAAAGACAGAACCTTATATGGTAAAGAAACTTTCCTGGACCTTTTATTTGGACTTCTTTTTTCCCCAAGAGACTCTTCCACCTTGTAAGCTTTAAGAACTATACTATTTGCATTTATGCAGACCATTTTCTCAGACAGTGTAAATAAGAGGACTAGAGGGGTTTACATCCCTTAGGTTCTCCTCACTTTCTCTGTTAAATTACCACATGACTAAAAGATTACAGATTAAAGTGAAGTTAATTTTCACATGTTGGTATTAACACCAAGGAAAGCCATATGACGCTCTTCAGTCCAGGAATCCTTTTTTCCTGCTGGATGAAGAGTCTGATCAGATATTTCAGTAATATGAAATAACTTTACTGACTTGAGTATCTGACTCCTAATAGGAGAGGAAAATGTGATGCCTTCACCTTTGCATTTGGAGGGAAGAAATTACTTATCTAAATTAATAGAAAACGTTTCTTCTTATCCCTTGCCCATCACAGAGTCCAAGAGCTCAGCATATACAAGATTTTATTAACACAGAACATGACCTTTCCATATAACGGAGAAAGCCACTTTGACAGAGGTAAAGCCACGCTAAAAAATCAGTCCTGCATTATGATTTAGAACAATTTCTTAGCCAAAGTAGAAATGTAAGTGCCAGTCCTCTTTCCATTACTGCAAGGGGCAGAAATCTTACTTATTTCAATAATACAGGAATAGCTTCATCATGTTAACAATAACAAAGCCATCTGTGTATGGCAAAGAGGATGATTTCTGTTGTTCGGTGATATTAAATCTCAAATAAAATTATGCTATGAATACACTGGGAAAGTGAGTATGATTTCTTTCTTAAGGCAGGAAAAACTTTGTGGAATGAATTGCATACAGGGCAAATCTGTCTCCTTGTAAAGAAAGTTAAGCATTTGAAAGCAGCACATTCTAAACTTTAGCTGATATATCATACCTAGATTTGGTTTTTGTCAATATGGGTTATTCCATTTATGGAACTGGCAAACATATGTCATTATATATGCATATGCGTATGCATATATAATGTATTTCCCTGTTGAGTACGAGGGAAAATCACCAAGTTACACTTCACACTCCTCTTCTGTTAGTATTTCCTACTACAGGCCTGGCTTTAGAACATCTATAGAAATTTCTTGCCTCCTTTGACCATCTCCTGAAGATTAAGAGAACACATGCTTATTCAAACTATAGTATATATGTACTATACCAGTATTATACTGCATACTAGTATATATATTCAGCATATTATTTGAATCTTTATAATACATCTCAATGATATTTTTCAGCAATAAAAAGGAAACATAATCATTACTACTGTTCATGCATGCTCTGTGATGGTGAAGGCTGTAACAGAAATAACTTTGTAATTTGCAGCCATATTATAGGGCCAGAAGGGCCACACTCCATAACCACACAGTTCTACCTTTGGTCCAAGTGTCCTGGATTCCTCACCAATTCTAGTTTCTTGCACAGCAGCTGTGCAAACAGGGCTCTAAGCTTGCTGTGGACGGGAAGGTCTGTAGTTCTGCATTTCCAGCAGCAAACCCAGCCCTGCTATTCTGCTTTTCTACAGACTGTTCTATAGTGGTAGGCCTGGGGCACAGACCCTTTTGAGTCAGACAACTTCTGAACATTGCTGCATGCCCTTTTCAACAAATCTGACTTGTCCTTCACTTCCTTACTCCGGCTTCCCAGAGAATCCCAAATCACCTTTGGGCACATCCTATCTGGGCAAAGGATGTAGAAACCCAATAACAGGGACAGTTAGCTATTGGTCATGTTTCTTATATCATGACTGAAAGATTTTCAGACAGTGTAGCTGACCACGGTCCACAACCCCATACAATGACGTACCAGGGACAATGATGCAACCTCAAATTTCCATCAAATGTCAAATTATATGATGTGGACCTGGATTTGAAAAGTAAAGTCCTTCAGGGCTTAAAGAAAGGTCACCTGAGACATGGTGAAGAGGCTGCATAAGGCTACTCATTACCTTCAAGGGATGTGAGGTATTAACATTTCATTTTGATTTAACAAGGCTTAGAGACCTTCACACGTTTGGTTGAGAAAAGGAAAATCAAGTTTGCTGAGCACTGTAATTTGGTTTATTTACAGAATCACAAGAGTTGGAAGGGACCTCCGGAGATCATCCAGTCCAACCACCCTGCCAGAGCAGGTCCACCTACAGCAAGTTGCACAGGATGGCGTCCAGGCAGGTTTGGAATGTCTCCAGAGTTGGAGCCTCCACCACCTCTCTGGGCAGCCTGTTCCAGTGCTCTGCCACCCTCAAAGTAAAAAAGTTCCTCCTCATGTTGAGATGGAACTTCCTATATTCGAGTTTCTGCCCGTTACCTCTTGTCCTATCACTGGGCACCACTGAAAAAAGACTGACCCCTTCCTCCTGGCTCCCTCCCTTTAAGTATTTGTAAGCATTGATGAGATCCCCCCTCAGTCTTCTCCAGACTAAAGACACCCAACTCCCTCAGCCTTTCCTCATAAGAAAGATGCTCCAGCCCCCTAATCATCTTTGTGGCCCTTCATTGCACCCTCTCCAGCAGTTCCCTGTCCTTCCTAAACTGGAGAGCCCAGCACTGGACACAGCACTCCACATGCGGCCTCACCAGGGCAGAGTAGAGGGGGAGAATGAGCTCCCTCGACCCGCTGGCCACACTCCTCTTGATGCACCCCAGGATGCCATTGGCCTTCTTGGCCACGAGGGCCCATTGCTGGCTCCTGGGCATCCTGTTGTCCACCAGGACTCCCAGGTCCCTCTCTGCAGAGCTTCTTTCCAGCAGGTCAGCCCCCAACCTGTACTGGTGCAGGGGGTTATTCCTCCCCAGGTGCAGGACCCTACATTTGCCTTGTTGAACTTCATAAGCTTTTACAGTATTGTCTAAATTTTAATTAGTATAAGCTTCATACCTAATTTTTAAAACGTGGTTGAGTAATTTCAAGAATCCCAAAACAAAAGGACCTGCAAAATTTAGGAGAGAGAAAAGTAAAATCTACAGATGCCATTGAATATCTTCTTTAAATGTGGCAAAGACAGGTAGTTCCTCCATCATTGAGTTACATTGAAAAGGGCAACTATACCAAAAGGAAAAATCTTACAAGAAATGAAATCTGAGGTTATTTGATTAACATTTTAAGGCAGCAGTGCCCCTGAAACAAGCACTTCTGCTTGCTTTGTCATAGGCTCCTTGTTCTTTCCCTGCATTATACCCTGCTTTTGCTGAAGCAGGTCTCTCTGCCGTGAAGCAACGGGTAACTGATTTGGCTAAAAGCAACCTTTCTTCTTGCTGGTTACTTTTCAGCCAGATCAGTGTCAAGGTCAGCCTCATCTGCACAAAAATGATTGTGTTGGCCAGCAAACCGTGGAGCATGCGAGTAAAGAACAGTGTTTTGAAAAGCGCAGAAGCATTTAATACCATGCATCAAATATGCTTGGTGTTCCTAAGCAAGGTTAGTTGTATTTTCCTCCTGATAGAGCCAACATTTCAAATTTCTGCCATGTAATAAGGCAAAAATAAGGCTCCTTTCCTTTTTTGCATGTTGTAACTTAGTTGTGCTTGGACCAGAAGAAAACAGCTCGTATCTGTGCGACTTACCCATTTTTGCAGTTTTTCACTGAGTTTATATATAACAATATAATTTACAATAATATACAGATATAGAATATGTGTGTATATATAGGTGTGTACATATATGTATATAATATATGCACACACACATAATAATACGCATTTCTTGTGTTAATAGAGATTTACCTGGTCTACAAAATGCAAAATATTCTGTTGGTCACTGAAAAAACCCCAAACCTAGAAGAGACTAACTGCTTTAGACCCTTTAAAGGTCTGACCTATAGACACTGGCAGTACGCAGAACTTACCAGCAATGGACAGGACAGCATCAAAGCACTCACTTGGATAAGGCAGACACAAGCTATGGCATACCATTACCTCATGGCCTTCCTTTCGTGCTGATTCCACCAACGAGAAGCAGTAGTCACAACCCAGCTTATAGACTTGAGAACTGATGTGAAGGTATTTGCCATTTCCGCAGCCTGAAGAAATAATGAAGAGGAGAAAGAAAGGCGGACATTTGGTGTCTGTACAAAAGAAAATGTATTCCTGACATAAGGCATGATGTACACCCTTGACTGGCCTAATAGCTTGAAATTCTCCACCCATTTTAAAGGAGATGATACAATTGCAGTGGAATTCAGGTTATTTTTTAGCATCACAGTACAATGAGCACAGACTGCTCCTTTCTGCCTAGCAGGCTCGCTGCTGCGTGACAGGAGGTGTTCAAGTAGGATTGCTAGAGAGCATTTACCTTGGCTTTCCCACCACATACAGAATCAAAAATATTTATGGTAATGATGCTACTGCAATTCTACTTGTAATAGACTCAAAATGCTAAGTGAAAGCATCATGTAGTGGGAGCACAGCACTGAATTATTCCTGTGTATTGAAATGCTGATAGACAAACTAGATTGCTAAGTAATTAAGTCACTATTAGACCAAACCATTAAAGCCATTGTTTGCCATTTTAACTGCTGCTAATTGCTGTCACCATGACAACAGCGGAGTTTCTTTTTCTGGTATCTCCATGCAGTTTCCTTTTCATAATGGAACCTGCAACATGGAAATCTGCATCTTACCAAACGGAAATATTTCTTGTCTTTAAATAAAAACAGAGTTCCTTAGATAAGAATGATTTTAATGTCAGCAGTAAAATGAACCTTATCTAAATTTTTGATAATTTTTTTGCAGAATTATCTGGATCTTAACAAAAAATGCCTTTTAAAGTAGATTATTGATTTTAAAAACTTGCCTCTCACTTGCATCACAAAAATCATAGTTCAAATTAAAATCAGGCTAACATAATATCGTGTACCTTGTGCAGACCTTAGTTTGCATCCTGTTTATGGCTATGCTTATATTAAACACTAAGCTTGGGTCAGAGCACAGATTTTATCTCTAGTTATTTTTTTTTAAAATATAGTTGTTTTGGAGCCTTCCAAATATTTAAGTCCCTATATTTAGGTTACAGCCATCCCATAGCACCTCTTCCGAAATGCTGTGTGGGTCCCTATGTTTGGTAAGGAGCCCCCCAGGCCCAGCAATCTGTTGTGCCATTTGAATGGGAGATAAGTCATCGCTGAGCTGCAGACAGAATTCTGCTGCTAACTGCCTGTCTAATATTAACTGCTGATCCCATCTCCTGTGAATGAAAGAAAGCTGTAGAAAAGCTGGAGTGCCCTCAGTCCTTCCCTTACCTGACTTCAGTACCAGCTGAGAAGAGGTGCTGTGAAATGGTGCCAGCACTTGGCTAATGTTAGACACTATTTTCCAAGGAGAAAGAGCAGAAAGAGGACCACCCTGGAGCTCTGACTGGAAGAGAACTCCGGGACTTTTTCTGGTTTTCACTTTTGGAAGGAAAGGCTCCAGTTTAAGCCAAACAGCAGCTACTAAACACATTTCCTCTAATCTGACACTAGAGGCTGCTTCCCAGGGATGGAGGGGCAGAGGGAGCCCTGGAAGTAGAATCATAGAACCATAGAATCACGGTGTTTGGAAGGGCCCTCTGGAGATCATCTAGTCCAGCCCCGCCTGCCAGAGCAGGTTCACCTAGAGCAGGTTGCACAGGATGACGTCCAGGTGGATTTTTAATGTCTGCACAGTCAGAGACGCCATCACCATTCTGGGGAGCCTGTTCCAGTGTTCCAGTAGACTCCTCTCCAGCGCCGTGACACCGCTCTTGGCAATTGTGCGTCACATGAAACTCGTCTCTGGCCACAGACACCACAAGAGCATGCCAGCAGCCTCTGCAGGCCAAAGCCCAGGAGCCAACCCTGATCTTAAATTACAGCATTAACCAAGTCCAAACATCGTGACATCAGGAAAAATTCAATGTGCTGGTTCTTTGTAACTGTTTTATTTGTTCACATTAAAACCATTGCAAAATCTGCCAAGATCTGGTAGGAATATAGTTCCCAGCATTTAGACTGCGATAAACTGGGGAAAGTATATGGTAAAGTTTGAACGACACCCAAAACGTTATTGTGGTTAGCCCAACCCTCAGTAATTTTTCCCTTTCACAAGCATTCCCATGCTATAGTGGGGATACTACACACATGTGTTGCTGGAGAGGATTACAAGTCCAAAAAGCTATTCAGAAGTCTCGCCTGAATGTATAGAAATAATGAGTTAATGCCAGATCTAATCTGGGCAACCAGCATGTATCCATTTCTGGTGCAGGGGCTGAAGCCAGTACAGAGGCTTCCCTCTGTACTGTATTTAGATGTTCTCAACCCTTTGGGGAATTAAAAACTGTCACACATTGTTCCTCAAAACACTCAGGACAGTGTCATGATACTTGTTTCAAATTGGCTGCACACAATACATGTTATAAGAACTAAACAACATTTCAAATTCCAGAATAATCATACCAATACACAACTTTATACCCACTAATGACATCTTAATATATTTAGCTTAAGTTTAGTGTTTCAGTTTAATTGACCTACTTAATACTGGGGAAAGTCAAATTGTCTTCATATACCTATGAATGGTGGAGCAAAGTAGGAGGCAAATTTTGGCCATTTTGATTCCCAAGTTTGAGTCACAAGATCCAAACTTTTCTGCCAGAAATATTGCTTGATAGAGAGAACATACTTAAACTGTCATTAGCAATGGGATAAACAACCCCACTCACTAATATCAGCGATGAGGCTGCCTGGTTCCTGCTCTGAAATGAACTGCTGCACCTTTGGCCATGCCTTGGAGCATGTGTCATTGAAGTAAGGAGCATGGAAGTCATGTCTGACTAATCTGATAGCCTTCTACAATGGCATCACTGGATGGATGGATAGATGAGGGGAGAGCAATGGATGTTGTCTACCTGACTTCAGCAAGGCTTTCGACACCGTCTCCCACAGTATACTCGTAGGCAAGCTTAGGAAGTGTGGGGTAGATGAAAGGACAGTGGGGTGGATCGAAAACTGGTTAGCAGGTAGGTCTTAGAGGGTTGTGATCAGTGGGGCAGAGTCTAGTTGGAGGCCTGTAACTAGTGGTGTTCCTCAGGGGGCCAGTGCTGGGTCCAGTCCTGTTCAATGTGTTCATCAGTGACCTGGATGAAGGGATGGAGTGTTCCATCAGCAAGTTTGCTGATGACACAAAACTGGGATGAGTGGCTGACACCCTGGAAGGCTGAGCTGCCATTCAGCGTGACCTGGACAGGCTGGGGAGCTGGGCAGTGAAAAACCTTCTGAAGTTCAACAAAAGTAAGTGTAGGGTCCTGCACCTGGGGAGGAATAACCCCCTGCACCAGTACAGGTTGGGGGCTGACCTGCTGGAAAGCAGCTCTGCAGAGAGGGACCTGGGAGTCCTGGTGGACAACAGGATGCCCAGGAGCCAGCAATGGGCCCTGGTGGCCAGGAAGGCCAATGGCATCCTGGGGTGCATCAAGAGGAGTGTGGCCAGCAGGTCGAGGGAGCTCATCCTCCCCCTCTACTCTGCCCTGGTGAGGCCGCATGTGGAGTGCTGTGTCCAGTGCTGGGCTCTCCAGTTTAGGAAGGACAGGGAACTGCTGGAGAGAGTACAGCAAAGGGCTATGAAGATGATTAGGGGGCTGGAGCATCTTTCTTATGAGGAAAGGCTGAGGGAGTTGGGTCTTTTTACTCTAGAAAAAAGAAGACTGAGGGGGGACCTCATCAATGCTTACAAATACTTAAAGGAGGGTGCCAGGNAATTTTCTCATATACACTACGAACATGGTCCCTCTCGAGTTGGCTTGCCTTCTTCTCCATCAGAACAAAGGCTAGCTTAACTCACTGAAGGCAGTGCAACTGTCCTAGAGAAAGGGAAGGGAGAAAAACAAGCACTGAAACTCTTGTTACCAAAGTGCATTTCCTTAAGTTAAACGGCATGACATTGTTTATTTAGGAAATAGTATTTCCAAATACTATGTTGCCATTAAAGAGAAATTGCTGAGGCTTTTAAAGGAAGAAAGGTCATCTATTCTATGACTTTATACAATATATTATTTTCTTATATAAATCTGAAAGGAATTTTATGACCTACCAGTACCATGTTTATTAACTTGCTTATACTGTTATACTTTGGAAGCTATTAACTTTTGCTTCCTCAAGTCTTCCACCCTTTTCCAGTCTACCCTTGAAAAAGTATTTTCCAAGTCCTTTATTTACAGACACATCTTAGAATGCAGCTACTGAAAATGATGATGAATATCAAAAGATACTCAGAGTCTGGAACAAAAGCTCCAAGAGGCGCCTTTTCTCTTCCATTTCATTCAGCACCCAGAAAGATCCATGCTTACATACTCCATTGCACAATTCATTGATGCCGTGTGTTACAGTTAACAAAAATCTTTCCAGCTTTCCAAGCATTTTTTTTTTTTTTTCAGCTGCTCTGGATTGTCATGGTGCACTGGTATGAGCAATGCCCCCAGGAAAACCCTGTGATATTGTGAATAGCCTATTGCATCCTAACTCATTGTTCAGTTTGCCATGAAGCTTTGTACAGAAAGGCTATAAAAATTGCAAACTTCATTAAACATACGCCATCCATGCCAGGATTTCCATGGATTTATGTGAAGATTTGGGCCACCAAGACAGGCTGCTCCTGCTCCACTCACATGTTGCAAACAACTCTATGCAGAATAACTTCTCTGATCCAAAGGTATAAATGAGAGCGCCTTATCCAAGGTCTCTGCACTGCAGGCTGGCCATTAATCCGACTCCTGATACAGTCCTTATCTGGTCCTTATTTTCAAACCCATAAGCATTTAAAATTCTGTCAACTCAAAAGGCTATTGTTCTGTGATATCCTAGGCAGTTACATCAAAGAGAAACACTGGAGCAGACTAAGCCCAAATTTGATCCTGCAGGAACAGTAAGAAACTAACTTTGGAGGGGTTTTTGTTACATCATTTATTAATCTGAAAAACTGTGCTAGGATTAAATCCTGTAGCCTTTGGTGTCTTTAATGATATCAGATATTCAGCCGGCATCACTGGGAAATTGCCCAGAATGCAAATTTCCTGAATATGCTGCCCAGATCAAAATGTTGACAAATATCGGAGTGGGGTGAAGAAATTCTTTGGAAGATCATCGCTGTTCTCTTCATTATATATGCAGCTCAATAACAGCCACTTTAGAAACACAGATAATAATAACAATAATAATAAAAAAAGACTGTGAGTTGTCTTGGTTTAGTCTCTACTGCACTGCAATGCATATCTTTTTAGCTTCTAGTAAGATTTAAAGCCGTCACCTTACAAGCACTTACACAGGTGCTTAACTCTATGTGTGCAAACAATACCACTGACCCAATCCAGTGGGGATATTCCAAGCACAGAGTTCACCATATGCATTAAGGTATACAAGACTGGCTCTCCAAGGCAGAAGGATTTTCTTTTTTAAAATTTTTCTTCATTACAACCAAACTCTGCTGTAGAAGCTAGTTTTTAAAAAATACCTTCAGAAAACCCTTGGTTGAAATAGCTGAAGTGCTCTACTGGGGAGCATTTGAAGAGGAAGCTGATGTACTATCAAATATACAGGAAAAGGCAGAAGGAGGCAAGAGGAGAGGGAAATTGTTCTTTGGAAAAGCTGCAACATCATTTCAAAGCTTTGCTATTGCTTCATTTGACAAGAGGAAATAATAACTGGTGAATTGATGTGAGATCACAGGAGTGAAGAGAACAGAGCTGTTTCTGGTTAACTCTCAGGATAGCTCACTTAGGCAGAGGGATAGTCTGGAAGATGCTATCAGCTTGAGACACTTAATTACCAGGACAAGAAAGAAGGTGCATACGAAAGCACTTAGCAAGAGAAAGCACATAGTAAGACATCCTTTCAAACTAAGGCAAAAAAATGGGTTGTGTGTAAAACAGTCTCTCCTCTGGAACAGGAGAAAAAAAAAGGAAAAGTAACAAGGGCTATGATTAAATCCCACCTAGAACTAAGACATAGCATCTTTTGTTTTAAAACGGTAGCTCCAAGAGTGGGGGCAATGGTCTGGATTCTCTGAAATTTCAAAGTCCAACTCTGCAAGGAACTATTAAAATAAATTTTCTATAAGGTTCTTATGAGAAAGTTACCCTTTGTGGAGGAGGCTGGAGGAAGATGCCAGCGAGGTGGGTCCCAGCAACTGCCAGCAGTCATGCTATGGACATTTCTGTCTAGAGGAGTCCAGTGAACGCCCATCTCCTACGCTTACCGAGCCATAAACCACAAAATGCCTGGCAACGTTCCATTTAATGCTTTTAGTACAACAGACTGAAAACCATATAAAATACAGTGTGCCAGAGGAAGAGAGCAGAGGGATGTTTGAGGGCACAGCCACTAAGTTTACTAAGTAAAAATGTTCAGACAATCCTAGGAAGCTGTTTACGACCCACGTTGCAGAAGCAAGAAAAAAACCCAGAATCAAAAAGCAAACACGATGTCCACCAATCTAGCCTGGGGGAAAATAATTTCTGGGGGATTGACTGAGGTTCAGACGTACGATTTATACATGCCAATCTGAATCTCAAAGACTTTCCAGTTTCTCTGTCATCCCCAACATCCTTTCCCTCGTCACAGGGAAAGCCAGAAAATAACTTAGAAATCAAGCTGTGCATAAGGAAAAAAACCCTTTTCTGCCCAACACAAAATTGGATATTTAGTGCTGCAAATGTCACACAATGGCATTTTACAGTGTTGGTGTTTGCTTACTTGCATAACAAAGACTTTGGGGAATGCAGATATTTTCTTTTGAGCACACTCACCCCTACCTTTATGCAAATTTTACAAAAAATAAATCTATTCATGCGGGGCTGGCAGGAAAGCAAACGAAGAGGTACAGAGCAGCAGTTCAGCCTGACTGCCTGTCACCTAATCTTTAACTAAATTTGACACAACTGGATTGAAAGTGAAATTAAATTTGAGTCTAAGCGCCATTAAAAACTTCTGAGTTCCTCAGTGTTTATTAACTTCTTGAACGCTGTGAAGCCTCTGACTGTTTGTGGGGGATGTGAGCCTCCTGAAGACTGTACCCCATCTGTCGGGGAACCCTGACACCCCACAGCATCGCTCCCCAGGGGGAACCACAGGGAGCTGGCGGAGGGGGCTCAGGCTCCCACATCCAGAACAGGAGCTCATCATCTGGCTGCCGCATGGCGGCTTCTGCTGTGTTAAGCATGTCTTAAATTTAGCTTTGAATTTAAAAATAAACTGTTTGGGAGGAGAATAGGCTTTCTAATTCTAAATAATTTCATCCTTTGGGTAATACCAAAGGATGTCAATTTAACTAAGCTGCTCTGTTTTTCAACCTAATAGGAGAGAATAAATTGAATTGGTAATAACTTTAGTTTTGACAGGTAGAGTCTTCCAGAAGGACATGTCAACAGAGACCTCCTGGATGTAACAAGTAATTCCTGATTTAAAAAAATGTCTATTCTTTCCCTCTGTCCTCTCTGGAGCCTTGTGCACACAGGCCACGCCATGGACGAGCTGGTGGGAACACAGGAGCAAAGGGGCTGGCCGGGAGATGTGTCCTGGCGACACCGAGCCCTTCCTGCTGCCAGCCTGCTGGAGAGACAAAACTGGAGCTGCCCATCTGAGCTGGGCTTCTTCAGAAACAAGATTAGCGTAAGTCCTGCAGCAATTAGTGCCAGCAACTGACATAACAGCTGGCCTACCATAGCTGAAAATCCAAACCAACAACTTCAGGAACACACTATTTCTAACACCTGTGAAAAAGATGGTGGAACTTTCATCCCCTCAGTTAAATGAGTATTTTTGTGATGCTACATTTGGAAAGCCTGCTCAATTCTGCTCCCTCTCTGCGCCCTCTGCACCATCATCATTCCCACCTTATGCACAAACATTACACTGTGACTGCATCGAAACAGCGTTTCTGTGAAGTGCCTAATTGATGTGTGAAGCACCGAAAATACTCAGCTGGACCTTGGCAGGGTCCCGTCAGAGACCTTCAGCAAGTTTGTTCTTCCAGCAGCAGCAGCCACAACAGGAGCACTCTTCTAGTCAGGCTAACAGTCCCTACCCCTGTGAAGCAGATAAGAAAACAACAAGAGAGGAGAAACTGTAAAATCGGCCTTAAAGTCCTTGAACCACGGTTCCCAAGAGGTGTCAGGATCTGGGGAAGGACTGATTAACAGAAGGGGAAATGCAATATGGGGCATGGAAGGTCTAGGAGAAAAGGAGAAATGAAAGAAGCTAGATGGGAAGAAAATGATAAAAGGGAATGTTATAAATAATTAAGAAGGAAAATGAAGGGCGAGGAAGGAAATGAAAAGGAGGAGAAAAAAAAATGAGAAAAAGAAGAGGGGATAAAAAAGCAGATGTGTAGAGAAACTCCAGGTTAGTATTTTAATTAGTTTGCCTTGCTGGATTTTTCCCAGATATCATCATGCACAGGCACAGCATCACAATTTGACAGTTAATCAGCCATTTGGGGATTCCTCATAATGCTGTATTAATATTACCATAGAGCAGTGAAACCCTTCCCACAGCCTTCCAGCTCCTGCAGCACATCCCACTGGCCGTATCCTCATCACTTTACAGGGCTAAGGGACAGCAGAGCTGCATCTCTTCCACCTTCCTAAAGCCACCAGCAGCCACAGCGTAAGGTCAGTATGCACCTTTCTGAATTGCCCCCATGTCACAGGCGCTGCTGGGGAGGTGGTTACCTACAGAAGAGAAGCAGGGAAAAAAAACTGGTAGAGAAGGCTGGGATTTGTGGGACTGAGGCAGCGCTTGCTCAGAAAAAGCCATAACTTCTGGAAAACGAGACATGGGGACAGGCTTACCTAATCCAGGAAAGGGAGCCCAAAGGGCAACCTCAATAATCCCCAATAACCAACACTGCTCCCGGCGCTGCAGGAGCAGGCAGGTAGAGGAGCCTGCCTGAAAAGGCCCAGCATATTTTAAAGTGAAAATAAGGGTAAAGCTAACACTGGAGAGGAGATGGTGCTTTCCGGGTCTCCTCACAGAAAGCTGGAGTGTGGAGCCTGATCCAGAGTCCTGGCAAGCAACCCAGCGGTAGGGTTGGACTCAGCGGAAGAACCTTGTGGCACTTCAGACCAAAGAAGGTGCCAAACCTTGCAGACCTGAGCTGCACACTGGGGCCATCTGTGGCTTTCAAGATTTGAACTTTGGTCCTGATACAAAAAATAATTTTGCCACTACTTCTGCAATGGAGGCAAAATTTGTTTAGGGAATTTGGGACACTGGATACCTGAGTATTAAAATAAATACTAACCCACTTTGCCTTAAGTATCAATGCTACATTCTTGGACTCCTGTTTTGTTTCTGCGATGGCTGCAATACCTTGACCTACTCAGCTATAACCAGTCACAAGACTACCCTCTCTCTACCTGTTCTTGTTGTCTTCACAGAGGGGCAGAAGATCTCTTCCTGCTCGCCAGCTCAGATCGTAACAATACAGTCTGCTGATCCCAGCCCTTTCGAGGTGTAGCCCTGCAACACATCTTTTTCTAAGAATGCCTCGCAAGTCTCTACGCAAACACAATATAAGAGAGGAACAATGTCCATCTTACAGCAGAGGAGAGAAGAGACACATTTAGAGCCTGAAAAAGAACAAAAGCAGCCTTTTTGCCCCAGTCCTAATGTGGAAAGAAAATGAACTTCACAGCTTTTGAAAAACTAGTGGTGGAGTGGAGATGTCACCTCCAGAAGCTGTGCTGCTGTACTGGTTACAGCTTACTCTCCTCAGCTGCAGTTATGACACAAAATTCATGTTTTGCCCAATTCATCTCATATCTGAGGAGAATTTTTACAAACACGTGCTGGCAACAGCTACGAGTAATAAACCAAGCTTACGTCACCATCACAGCTCACTCTTCCTGATGAGGAGCTGTCACTGGAGCGGGACTTAAGTAAGAAAATTCCCTTGGAGATGTATTTGTGCATCCCTGAGAATGCTGACGCTGTGCTGGGAGCATGATCCTCAGTGGGGGAAGAAGAAAATTCCCCCAAAAGAAGATGACCGACCCTGCAAACTCTGTTTTGAGACACTAGCAATCGTGCTTGAAATGAGCGCATCTCTTTCACAGTTTAGGAAATAACCTTTTAAAACAATTATCTCCTTCCATGTCACAGCACTGAGACAGCCTCTCAGTAACAGATACATGGGAAAATAAAGGCAAATATCATGACATGGCTTATTTACGGTACCAAGTGTACATGCGAATCCATAAAATAACCAGACTTGGTGATTTTTCTCCTATCTAAGAATAAGACATGCCTGAGAGAATGAAATAGTAATTGGATTATGCCGGATTGAATGTTTTACTGCTACTTTATGCCATTATAAAATGGAAACGATTATACACATGGAAAGCATAAAATCGAAAGTACTAAGCTGGAGTTCTTGTAAATTTAGTACTTCCCTCTCCCTGCTCCAGAAACCTTGAAAAATATATATTTCTGTGAGTTGCATTATTTCCAAATCCTCTCCTCCCAAGCCTGAGGTACTAAGAGGGAACTGTATGTGGGAACAAAGAAGATGAAATATTTCACTGTGCTTAAGGTTTTATACGTACAATTTCCATTAATTGAGCTAATATTTACACTCAATTTCAACCTTGAAGAAGTGAATTATATTCAGAAAGATAAGAGTTTATAAAAAAAGTCAATAACCAATGAACTGCATTTTCATTTTCAATGTTTTATTTAAAGAGTTATTTAAGGGGAAGAAAATAATAAGATGAGCCTCTGGCCACTGAAGACTGAATCATTTTATGCAGTAGATGTAGATGCAGTTAGTCAGCTGAACAAAACAGTACATGACACCATTTTACAGTTCAGGGACTGATGGGAACAGAGACATCATGTGAAATAATTCTCAATATATAACTTCCTGTTAAATAACAAGCAAACAAAAAAAGTAAACTGTGAACAAAGGCAAATAACCAGATACTCAAGAAAACATATACTGACCACAGCTCAGTGAGCTGACTATTCCAATGAGAATTCCTTAAAAAAAATCAATTTTCGATGTTATTTTAAGAGAAAAATGTGATTTCAACACTAATTTTTGCAAAAAATCAGACAATTTCCTGAGTGCAGACCAGTACCAGCCTTTATGATCTGTAGCATGCAAACAAAAGAGATGAAACCACCTAAACATTCAGCTTTAACACCTGCACTGGAATTAACCAATCACCAGGTATTTTTCTGTAGCTGAGCATCAGGCATGCCATCTTGATATAAGCTAGTCAGAATAAATTGCTTGCACGTTACAAGTCTGAAAAGTCTGATAGTCTGTTCAAAGTGGCCAATTATGTGCTTTGTACTACCTTAATCCTCACATTTTCCAGTTTGGGTTAATAGACATGGAAAGTTCTTACTCTGTTCCTTTTCCATCTTCACAGTCCCTACAGTTACAGTAATGATCCTGAGTAAAGAAAGATTTTATAAAAGGGTCTGAAAGGGTACACATAGGCTTGCTTAGGTTCTATTTAATAGGGAATCCAACACTGGTACATCTCCCATGGAGGCATCACTGAAGTATCACATCTCAATAATTTTGCCTATTGCTTTGGAGTAAAAGAGACGATGCTGCGGAAGAATGGGACTGGCAGCCTGCCTAGCTCTTAGAAATCTGTGTGAAACACATTGGCCTTCACGTAGACCCTGGCACCCAGGATCATAGAATCAAAGCATCATAGAATTCTTTAGATTGGAAAAGACCTTTAAGATCGTCGAGTCCAAGTGTTAACCTACCACTGCCAAGTTACTACTAAACATGTCCCTCAGCACTACATCCACCCATCTTTTAAATACCTCCAGGGATGGTGATTCAACTGCTTCCCTGGGCAGCACATTCCAATGTTTGACAACACTTTCACTGAAGAAATTTCTCCTAATATCCAGTCTAAACCTCCCCTGGTGCAACTTGAGGCCATTTCATGCCCTATTGCTTGTTACTTGGGAGAAGACTGACCCCCATGTCTCTACAGTCTTCTTTCAGGTAGTTGTAGAGAGCGATAAGGTCTCCCCTCAGCCTCCCTTCCTCCATACTGAACAACCCCTGTTCGCTCAGCTGCTCCTCATAAGACTTGTTCTCTAGGTCCCTCACCAGCTTTGTTGCCCTTCTCTGGACACGCTCCAGCACCTCAGTGTCTTCCTACCCTCAAGCACATCAACGCTCCAGCCTAATTTGGTGTCATCTGCAAACTTAGTGAGGGTGCACTCGTCCAGATGACTGATAAAGATACTAAACAGAAGTGGCCCCAATACCGAGCCCTGGGGAACACCACTTGTGACTGGTCGCCGACTGGATTTAACTCCATTCTCCCACGACTCTTTGGGTCCCGCCTTCCAACCAGATTTTTAACCAGTGAAGAGTACACCCATCCAAGCCATGAGCAGCCAGTTTCTCCAGGAGAATGCTGTGGTAAAAGGCTTTACTAAAGTCCATGTAGACAACATCCACAGCCTTTCCCTCATCCACTAAGCAGGTCACCTTGTCATAGAAGGAGATGTTGGAGACTGTGGACAATGCAGGTGGACTTATGAGGTTCCCAGCTGACATGTTGTTATACTCTTTTTTTTCCTCCTTCTGCTCTCCAGCTTGGGCTCAAGGCAGTGACAAAAGATGAGTTAAAATGTTAGTTCATACGGGAATAGCTCAAACACCTTCACTAATGTGGCTGACAATGAACTAGGCAGGAAAATATTGCCAGTTGCTCGTGTCAGTGATTTTCTTCTCCTGCATATCCATGTGATGGGTTTCACTTCCCTTATGTACAAAATCAAACCCTTCACTTGTTAGTACTATTACGTCCTTGCTCTACTGCTACAAATGAGCACCGCCATCTGTGCCTGGTAATCCTTTCTTGTACGCGGCCAGCATCCCCTTACAAATCTGTGTTTTTCAGTTAGAAGCAATCTATAGTAGCACTGGTCATCTGCACTCTAACACATATCATCTAATCCCTGTTTATTTAATAAAGAGTTGTATTTGGAAACCACTGGCAGTAATTCAACAGTGAAGGACTATAGATTTAAGTATTATGGATTTATGTAAGTGGAGAGAAAACCAGTTTGGTTCATGCTTAAATGATTACGTTGAGTCCTGTCAATTCAGCTGGGGGGAAGCTCCTACTTCGTAACTCCCCTCTTTGGCCTGTGGGACATTTGCCACAGAGGGGAAATGGGAGCTCCTTGCCTCATATTTCCTCCTGAGGACAAAAGAGCAGAGGAAATGGAACTAAAATAAATTTGTTTTCATTAAAACTTCAGCATTGTAAACAAGACATCTGAATAAACTGGATTAAGTTGCACAATTTTAGCCAAATGGTGTACTTAATTTTGTTACTGACAGCTGCAGTTTTGTCAATGCAATAGTTAATTTCTTAGTTTTTGATTTAAGATCATATTAACAAGCTTCTGCTTTCTTCACCTCTACTTCTTTAAACTGCAGAGCCTGAAAAAAACACAGAGAAAATGAAACATCAGTGCAGGTATGGTAGCATCATCAGGTCCTGAAACAGAAGTCAATAACCTGATTTCACATTAGTTTAGATTGTCATTAAAACATCACATCCATTTAGAAAAGACACAGCTGCCCAGCTTGGAGGAGCCATTCTAAACTGCCAGAAGCATCTCTCCCTACCCCTGCTTCTTCTGCACTGCCATGCGTGCTTACACAATGTATGCTGAGAATACAGTTCAGAAAAGGCAGACAAAAAACCAAAATGGCAGAATGGCTACCTGGCAGCCGGTGAGAGGGTGAGAGAAAGGAAAAATGGATGCATAAATACAACAACATCCACAGACAAAGTTCAGGGAGAGATGTGTAATCTCATCTGCGCAAGGGAAAGAAAAAAACCTAGTTGCCCAACAGATTAGGGTCCCCCTCAAAAAAAACCTGGTGCTAAAATTTTGATACTATAGAAAGCCTGAAGAAGATACGGGTGTGAGAGTGGAGGCAGCGTGGGGAGAGCTGGGCAGCAGCCCAGCCATGGCATGTACCAACCTGCCACAGCAAGCAGGGCTAGCGAGCAGGCCACAGCCCCTCTGCCTATAGCTCTGACATCTTTGCTCAAATTCATTAGTCTCTAAAAATAGCCCAAATACAACTAAGCAGAAAGTGTAGAGGTATAATCTTGCCCAGCCTAAGGAGATGACTCATCTGAAATGAGATATAGACAGATAAACCCCATGTAAATCCCAGTAAACAGATTCCTGCTTCCTTTCTTGGCCTGCTTGATATTTTGAACATAAACATTCAGCAAATCATTGTTTAGTTGGAAACTACTCCAAGTTCTGAAGCTCAGTCACCATGCATGGATGCACAGACATCTCTCTCCTGAGGTGATGACGAATGCTATCTCTTGCAGCCACAGAGTCAGCACCGTTGTGGTTGGGAGGCACCTCTGGAGATCACCTAGTCCAGCCCCGTGCTGAGAGCAGCATCAGCAAGAGCTGGTTGCCCAGGACCGTGGCCAGGCAGGTCTTGAACATCTCCAAAGACGTTCACAACTCCACAACCTCTCTGAGCAACCTCTTCCAGTCTTCAATCACCTTTACAGTAAAAATATGTTTCTTATGCTCAAGCAGATTTTTCTGAGAAGAGTCTGGCTCTGTCTTCTTTACACTCTCCCATCTTGTATTTATATATATTAATAAGATGTCCGTCTGAGCTGAAAAAAACACACAGAAGTATCATCACAGTGCGTGGTCATAAAACCACCATCCGAGATTCAGAAAACAGCTTAAAGCCACAATTTATGTAGTTTGGATGTGGACAACCTGCTCCAAAAGAAGCTTAGCCCTAAGCAGCATGGACACAAGCCAGAGTGTGCCACTTGGCCTATGGGTCAGGGACTACTCCCTTGACCTCTTCTCTTTAGCACTAGAGACATAACCTTCAGGTACACCCACACCATGTAGCTTTTAGCTCAGTCCCTGGCTCTGGGCTTCAGTGTTCTGACTAGTTTTCTCTAAGTCGTACCTGCTATGAAGAGGAGGCCCATAACAGTGGGGGTACAAAACAGTCAGTGTTGGTCTCAGCGCCAGGGATCAGTCCCTCACCTTTTAATTAGCAGTGTGCACACTGCCAAAAATTCAAAACACACGGTGTGTTTTCACCCAGGATATCCTATTACCTTGTCATTAGGAGACACTCCAGAGCAGAGAGGCTGAGTAGAGCCATCAACTCTTCAATGAAGTGCTGTAATTGCTCTGCTGAAGTTGGGAACAGACATTTCATATTGCCCTGAGGTCTCCTCAGGAGAAGGTTCTGCAGTGTGGATCCCAGGGAGATGGAGACATGTCACATTTCTTTCTGGCTCCTCATTCTTTCCACTCAGACAGCCAAATACTGGCTTTAAGCAGAATGGAGGTGGACATTGAAGAAGCATATAAAGCAATACAGTATTACATGACTCTCTGCAGTCAGTGGAAAGGCAGAGGCACTGAAGTTAAATAGCACATATTTCCACATTAATGTCTCTAGGGGAATCCACTTTTCCTCACTGACTCTCTAAACGTATAGTTCTCTTGAGTCACTTGACCCACTCTCCCTTCCTCCTTGCTCTCCCCACCTCTGAGCAAGCAACATGAAAGTCTGGTCGGTGTAGCAGTGCCCCAGCTAAGCAGGAAGGATTTCATCGTAAGCAACTGCAGCCCACCAAAATACGTACATCCAACCCAACTGAATTTGGCAAGAGTTTCCACAATTAGTTCCAGCTATAGCCTGCCCTAACTGGTTTTACAATGCTCAGCTCATCAAAGTTACAGGGGTCGTATATGCAACCCGTTATATTCTCACATATAGCCATGGGATCACACTGGGGCCTCCAATATTTTTAAATTTGGTTTCACAGATTTGATACTTGAGGGAAGAATGGGACAGAAAAGGTAGAAGACAGTGCAAAATAGCTTCCAGCCTCACAGAAAGGATCATGAGAATTTGAATTGCAACACTAAAATGTCCCAAGCAGGATTTACTAACTAACCCCTGGCTGCAGGACTTCCTCTCCTGCAGCTGCTTTCAATAATAAAGTCTCAATGCCTATTGTTTTGTTCCTTACATGCAAAAAATTCCAAGTGGTTGCTTTAATTATGCTGAATACAAAGCTGCGATGTCTCTGGCCAGAATTACTTCTGACAGCCACAGGAGCTGCAAGGGCCCTGCCTGCAAATAGTAACTTGCACAGCCCCCAGGTTTTTCTTGCTGGGATGAAAACAGACAAAACAATGTTCACTTTGCAATACCTTTCAGCTTAAAAAAGATAAAACCACAAAAACCCTTCAGAAATCCAAAGAAAGGAAGCACTTGACTGCTAGCTCATAAAATAGAAAGAAAAGAATGGCAGCTTGTTTGTATTTCTTTTTGTTTTCAGAACAAACCTAAAAACCCTCTACAACTGACTTCAGACCAAAAAAAAAAAAATAATAAGGAAGGGCTGTGGATAAATCCTGAATTATTTTCTTAAGCCAAACCAAACAAACACCGTATAAAGAGAACAGGCGAGACAAAAAGGAATCCATAAAAATTTCAAAGCAATATGGAGCCACTTGTGAGCTAAGGTTTGATCTGTGTCATGATAATGTAATGCCAAAGTAGCTCAAATGACATCAACAGAATTACTCTGGCTTTATACCAGCATGACTGGATTCATAATCTGGCACTGAACATGTTTTTATTGAAGCCATCACTGCAATTGCTCCACTGCTCAGGTTTATAGATGTTTTAAAACTGTTCAGTGAGCTGTAGTTACTTCCAGGATATGGATGTAGTGAAACATATTAGCCGAAAGGCTACCGGCCAAATCTTAAACTGATGTAACTTCATACCAATTACTGACTGACATGAGGTCTGCATCTGATCTTCTGTGTGTTGTGTATATCAGTTAGGGCAAGATGGGTCTGAAGAGTCTTCTCATCTTCTTGCCAAAGCGCTAAACAACATGAGAGCAGTCAAAATTAAAAGCGGGGTCACAAGACTCAGGACTGTGAATATCCCATCAGAATCCTGTCCTCCAGCATGCGACCGAAGCCAGCCCAAGGTAAAGACTGTTTTGCTCAGCGAGATTATGGGATTTTTTGGCACTTAATACAGCAGGAGCCGAGGCATGACTCGGGGGGGTTTCTTTCCTTCTGATGAGGGTGAGGGTCCCAGGTCCCTCAGCCAAGAAGCCAATTGAATTCCAGTCTATGAAAACCTTGATATGTGAGAGATTTGGAAGCCATGAAAAATTTATAGATTTGCTCTCTGTGGTAAAGGAGTCCTGGTTGCTGTTGTGGAGAAGTGGTGGTGGAGGGAAGCGAAATGAGATAGCAAGGAGGATGAAGTGCAGGATAAAACAGAGGAGAGGGAACTATGGGAAGTTAGAGCTCTGTTTTCTGCATCACAGTTGGAAGAAGTAAATCCATTGTTTGCATTTTTTAAAGCTGCATAAAGGACCTGGCCTCCCAGTAGTAAGTCAGCTTTAGAAATCTCTCGGCAGCCCAGAAAGAGCCAGACTCTCCAGTTATTGCCTGAAGAATGCTCAATGTCCTCATCTCATTTCACCTCATTTTTCCCCCCCCAAAACCGTTCAAACAGGAAAGTTCCATGTCATCATCTGTTAACTCTGCACTAGTCCAGTTTGGTTAAGTTCAGCCAGCCATGGTCGTTCATTCCATAAGGTGGAGGCACTTTGCTGGTAGCTGCGTTGTTCTCATAGTCCCTCTGTCACATATTTGCCTCCTTGCTTGCTACTGTAGCCATAATCCATATCCCATATGGCCATATCCCATATATGGCCATAAGCCATAATCCCATAATCCAATTTCACATTCTACTTTCCTTCTACCATGTTAATTGTTCTCTAACACTGTTACCTGACACGTGCTTGAATCTGGGAGACTTCTTACCTCCACTGCCCCAAGAAACTTCAGCTGAAAGTGAGATGGAACAAGAGTTGGATGGCTGATACCCACTGCCAGCAGGATATGGCACGACACTGCTCTGCCGGAAGACACCGTCTTTGCATGTGTGTGTGTCCACTACTGCCCAAAGACAGCTTCATACCTATGTGCTGGGTCTTCTTGCTTGGACAGGACAACGTTCCTGCTGCAGAGAAGGGCCAAAATCTCTCAGCCACATTAACAGAGATATGAAGTAATTTTACATTACCTAGAAAGTGGTCTGCCTTCCTTTCTATCCAATTCATTGATGCTGGCAAAAATTAGTCGAAAGCACAAAGGTCTTTTATTTATTACAAAACTCACAATGTAGTCCTTATAAATAGACAAATGTGATGTGATATGTAAAAAATATATTTGTTGATGTATGAAGAGAAAAAGTTACAAGTCCTATTGCACTATGGGTGCTCAGCATCCTGAGCATTAAGTTTTAAAGTCAAGTGAATGTTCTAAAACAGTTTTGATATAAAAATCAATAAAAACCCCAAGTTTCACAACAGGAAAGAGAAAAAAAATCAGTAGGAGTTATTAGTAATTTATTTCTCCTGACTGTACTTGCTAACAACTGCCTAGTGATTTTATTTAAAACAATATAAAGAGACAAAAAAAAATATTAGTCTGATGTAGGAAATGCATTCTAGAATAAAAGTGGTTTTAAAAGTTAAAAAAAAGAAAGTTCTTCTGAAGCCAAAGGAAAATTTCAGTGTCCCCAACAAGACTATAACTGATGACAAAGAATAGTACTTCTGCCTTTGCAGTCTATCCTACTCATTGTCCTTGGCCTAAGGAATGCAAAAGGATGTGAGATGCCAAAAATTCAGTAACATATTCTGAAATTAAAGGAAAAATTGGCAAAATAAAATCTCATCATTTTTCTCCACATTTTTCTCTTCATTGGAATAACAAAAGACAACAGAATAATGACCAGCTGGTGAATAAAGTGGTCTATAGCTTCTTGTATGGCAAAATAATCAGAGAAGTTCAATGTCAAAGCATCTGCTCCATGCAGGATGACATCAATCCAAGCTTCTAAGGGAAGAAAAAACCTTTGCTGCTTAGACAGATATTAAACCTTCCTGGAATCTGAAATATACGTCCCCTATAAGAACAGTAATTTGTGCTCTTCAGTAGAATTGTCTCCTACAGTAGCTCTTAGATGAAACCCAAACAATTGAAAACATTTATAAAAGATGGATACGTTTGCTATTACGACCTATAACAGCTTGGCAAGTCAATAAAACTTTCAGAGTCCACTCAGGAGATGAAACTGCTGGTGAACTACAGCAAGACACCAAAAAATATTTTCGTAATAACAAAACATAGAGATTCAGATCTGTAAGTCATCTGAAGGGTTCTTGCTTCTGTTGAAAGTACTCTGGGGAGAACAGAGCTTGGCCTTGTTGCCTAAGGGGCTCTTGTAAACTATTTGGTGCCACCCTCATGGCTTTGGGCAAATGAAACATACCTATGTCTTTATGTCTCTCACTGCACAAGTGATCTTACATGGCAAGAATGACCTTGGGGGGTCAAGGCTGTATATGGGGCCACAGACAATACGGAATGAAGCAGCTGCGGAACCAGCTCATAACAGAGAGTGACCAATTCACAGGACCGTAAGTCAAAAAGATGGCACAAAGATACCTCCATTCCATCTACAGTATAGAAAAACTTCAATTATCTCTTAGCAGTAAAGATTCTGAGACACATGGATGAATGGATCTGATTCCACTAGCACAGAGCACTAGTATGCATGTAAATTAGTGTTAATTAGAAGATGTTCAATCTTTCAGTATAATTCATATCTTGGGAGGCCCAAAAAATTATTTCATAGAAAGTAAAGGCGCCTTTCTTTTAATTACAAACTCTAAGTTATGCATTTGGAAAATTGAAAATTCTTAAAAGCATAGTTATTCTCTACTGACTACCGAATTTTAAAGTACCATTAACTGGAACAGATAAAACAAGATTAATTTAGATCACATTATGTCAGTAATGGCTCATAAACATTTCTGCAGGCCCAAGTTTTATCCCAGAAACAAAGCAAGTGCTGCACTGGCAGAGGCCGAGGGTGCCTCCTGTCTGGAGGTCTGGCTCTGGCTGCAGCACATGCCAGAAACCTTGGGGGAAACCTCTGTGTCACACCGTGACAGCCCCACAGCAGGGAGGGGAAGAACGCCTCCGGTGTCCTGAATTCCTGGGAGTGATAATCTCTAGCACCATCCTAGAATAAATTTGGGATTGCTCCCTTTCCTTCCCCCCAGTTTGAAAGAAGCTACAAACTACAAAATGCTTATTTACATATATATTGGTATATATGTATTATATATGCTTTTAAATTTTTAGAAGAAATGTTTTCTTTGTTTAGAAATGTTACTAATTTTAAATTAGCCTTTTTTCACACTACATGCTTGTTCCTCTGTTTCAAAAATATTTGCCACCTTTCTACAAAAATGGTCTACTTTTATTTTATGAAATACTTTCTGTTCTTACCTTGTTTCTCGCTGTTCTGTGTGACTTTTGACTGTGTTGCATCCTCTGTATCTTGCTGTTCTATTCTTCCCTGGAATATAAATGCCAGCTTTATCAAATCTGCCGTGACACCAATCTGACACAGAAGTATTTGGGGCGCTAGTCTGATCTCATTGATGCCAATGGGAAAATAATTGTCCTCTAAATGAATCAATGTTGGCCAGGCAATAGGCTTGTCACGTCAGTGAGGAGAAAGCTATTGCCCAGCTGTTAAATTTAGAATATTAATACAGAAAGAATTCTAACCATTTGCCAGATAACTTATTTTTCCCCCACTCCCATTTCCTGCCCTGTGCTCCTGCAGTTTGCCACTTCCCATTACAAGCGCTTGTGTGCTTCTGAAGAGGGCTAAACCAGATTGCCTACGTGTGGTCAGAACCAAACCCTTGCAAAACAAACCAACCAGACAAATCCTGCTGTTTTGACAGGTTATAGGAAGCTGGGGCACATGCCGACTCAGTCCCAGTGACCAAAAAACCCCTGGCCCCTTTACTCGTAAAAGTCTTGCTTTCTGAGGATTTTGTTTATGTACAAATATAAACTAGAGAAGATGCAATTCTCCAAACTGCTCA
Organism: Chionis minor; assembly: GCA_013398295.1. Lineage (NCBI taxonomy): Eukaryota > Metazoa > Chordata > Aves > Charadriiformes > Chionidae > Chionis > Chionis minor. The sequence goes on from VZSF01004323.1 coordinate 25,659, forward strand.
ACTATTTAAAAAATAGGTTAAAATTTTAATGGAAATGCTTAGCCTGCCTTGTCACCCAATTACTTATCTGACAGGTTACATTTACTTCTATATATGCCATTAGCATATTTGCCTACTGGCTATTTAACCTATGAATACATTTCCCATTGTTTCAGCTCACAAGACAATGCACCATTAGCTCCTCTGCCTGCCTAGAATGGGCAGTTTATTACTGCACCCATTTTTTTTCTATATGTTAATGTGTTTTTAATCCATGACAAGATTTCATCTGTCACTCTGTGGCTTCTAAATTTACTCACAAACTCCTGTAAAAAACTCTTATCAATCCTTTTCAAAAGGATAGAGCTATGTCCATTTGCTTTTCTTTCCACACTAGCTTGAAGGTATTTTCAAAGAACATTAATACATTAGAAAAACACAGTTTTTAGTGGCTGGCTGTATTCTAGTTTTTATTTTACCACCCTTCACTAGTCAGGAAAGTTTTTGGGAGCTGTGCTTTCCCCAGACTGGAAGCATATGCTGTGGATTCCAGGTATGTGATGGTGCAGGAGGACCTGAAAGCACACACCACGATGAGCTTACCCGTTGGTCAGATTGTTATTTTTCATCGCCTCCCTACACTTAGTAGAACATCTCCATAGAGTGGAGGCCAAATAAGAACTCCCTGGTCTCCAGCTGAGATACTTGGTTAAAACCATTGCAACCCTGCATCTTTTTTGTTTGGAGAATCTCTCCCATTTTCATACCATAGACCAATTCTTAAGAAACTGTGGGGCCATTGCTATGAAGGAATACTCTCGGAGCAGACATAAGCCCATCTTTTTCCACCTACTTCTCCCTTTCAAGCTTGCCTCGGGCCTGTCTGCGTGAGCAAGCTGATGTACAGAAATGCTGAATCAAAAGGAAACAGCAGGAGACTGCAGAGAGTATCAAGTGACTTCCCAGCCTTATCCCCGTCTCCCTGACATGCAGTATGCCAAGTGAAGACTGGGAAATGAGTACACAATCCGTCTCGATGCCACAAAATACTAGGCAGTGTCTAGGCCACTGTCTGAGACTGCTGCTGACCCAGAACTGTCTCCTTGCTTCCTTTACTACCCTGCCTGCCAGCAACCCTCTGCTGTTTCTTGAATCACAGCCCAGGCCACCTTTGCGGTGGACACGAACACACTGATCTCTGCTCGTGTTCGTTATGAGATATTCGCTCTGATGCAGTTATACAATGGTAATACGATTGTACTGGAAACTGAATAACTGCATTATCTGAGCTAGGACAGTTTTCCTTCTTTGAGCACAGCACCATGCCAAGGTAAAACCCAGCCCTTGGAGCATGGCCATTCATGTTCGTGTGCAAAAGACTACGGAGGTGAATTGTAAGCTCTTTTGTTCATGGCTTACCACTGCCTTGCACAACAGGGACCCTGTTCATGGCCCAGCACGCTAAGCACCCCAAAAGTGCTGCTATGACTACGCAACAACTACGAATGCTACCAGGCAAAGCATCATCCGTTTTAAGCTCTGATTTTATACAATGTTCTGCTTCATCCTTTTTTAACAGGATTATAAAAGCCTAAAATCATACCATTCAACCAAAATCAGTTAAAACAGTGCTCAGTTATCTTTGGAATACGCAGGCAGGAGCCTGCATAGACAGGGACCAACAACCAAAAACTCTGCTGTTAGAGAAGAGCGCACCCCATGCCAAGGATAAACAGCATCGGTGCCCCAAAAAGTACTTGCACTTCACCTCTGAAATACAGTAGAGCCGCTCACAGGGTACCTGAACACAGTGAGGTTTTATCTTGACAAACTGCCTGCATGACAGCCTCTTCATGGAAGCCTAAATTTCATCTGAATACTAATGCTGGCATTGTGTTGACTTTACAATGCAGAGTTCTCACACTCCCACTATCAGCTCAACCACTGTACAAATTTCCTTCATTACTGCTGCAGCCTCACATTCCAAAACCTTCCCTTGCAGGAAATTACATGCATTTGAACACTGACAACAAGCAAGATCTGACAAGTAAATATTCTGCTGCAATGGGGTTTGAAATCTGGACTTTGAATGTTTTCATCTCCAGATGATATTCTATCATAGGCTTTTTCACACGAAGTTTTAAAATTGTGCGTCCCCTTTGCAAAGCCACGAAAAGAATCACTGAAGAGTGAAATTTCGGTTAATATTGGCTCCCAAAACTTAAGCCAATTAGAGAAAAATATTCTATATATATACCTTTTCAAAAGGCTGAAGATTGGAAAAATCTTTAAAAAAGTATTTTGAAAGAAAAAGTTCCTCTCTTCTCTATTACAGAGAAGAAAACCCAAGAATGTTAGAGTTGCTACTTCAAGTTGTACAGGTAATATGAAAAGAAAATTATATGGAATCAATACCAGACCTGTCCTTATTAGGCAACAATGAGAATTTATCCCTCACGACCAAATCTAAATGCTAATCTAAGAAACAATCCATCTTGTCACAGATTATCTTTGTTGGTGCTTTACAAATACCAAAAGCCCTTAGAGGGGGAAACTGACACCTACCAAAGCAGGGAAGGAACGCAGCTGGAATGTGCTGTGTTTTGCCAATCCCAGGCTGAGAAGAATTCCCTTTAGGGTCAGAGGGCAGGTGTCAGCAGTTTTCAGGCTGCAATATACTGCAAAACTACCACAGCCCAGTAGGAAGCAGATGCAGCTTACTCCATCACGGTCCACTCCTCTGCTCTTTCTGCAATTCAGCACCAATTCTAGGCAACAGGATAAAATCCAGCTGTATGACATAAGTGGGCGTGCCTTCCATCCTTCAGACCCTTTCTGCCATTATTCTGTGCCGTTTTGCCTACTGAGCCCTGAGATCAGTTCAATGGGCATCAAGCTGTGCCGGAACTGTACCACAGGCACCAGTACTATGCCACGCTTACCTTACGCCCCCCTTTTATGCTTCAGCTATTATCTGTGTATGTAACAACCAGGTTTCCACTTTCTATTTTGTATGGACCTCATCATTTTGGTGCTCTACGTGTCCTACTGCATCGCACACACCTATATGCGTGCCCTGGCGGGCAGCAAACACACGTGAAAGACCCAATTGTCAGTGCCTATCAAAACAGTAAAAGGCTCAACTGTAACCATCTGTCCTGTGGCGGGTCTGGATTTCTTTCCTCTAGCCACGCGCTGAGTTTCACAGGCATGTTGGAAAACAGTAGCTGTGAGCCCGGTACCTGTCTGCCCTTTTGGTTAAAATCAGCCAGCATTTTAAGAAATTACTTGGGAAAGGGGTGACCGGCAGACAAGGCAACACGGTTGCCTGAGCTGTGTATCCTTTGGAAACCAGGAAATGAAATAAGTAATTGGATTCTGTAATAATTGACTTTGTCTAAGCGGGTCTGAATTAATCCAAAGGATTAATATTTGTGAAAAGAAAGAAGGAAAACCTCATGATCCCATTTGTTTTTCCTCCCCAACTATCTGCTGACAGCACAGGTTAGTGTTTCTCTTCTTTGTTTACTGCAGTTCATTTTATCTTCAGGCAGGCATATATTTTAATCTCAGCTCTTCCAGGAAATTCTGTAGATGTTGAGTTGCTGCAGATTTTCACCAAGGTAACTAAACTCAGAAGATATATAAATATATTTTTTGTCTTTTTATTTTGCTTGTTTTTCAGTTCTGTGCCCAGCCTTTCAGTTCTTTACATTTGCATTGCTGCATCAAGTCTCCATTTCAGAGGAATATTCCCCAAAGTCCCTGTTCCTTGAAACACAGTATTTTCTTTAAAAGGCAGAAATGACTTTGTGGTCTGACACTGGAACACCTGAGGGATTTCTACTGAACTTACTGTGTGAATGTTGACAGAATCGGCAGGAGACAAATAGAAGCTTTACTCTTCTAAACAGGGTCGTGGAAATGCCACTGTATTTATAATGGAATGTATAAATCCCCAAATCCCTTTGTTCATTGCTCTGCAAGAACTTGCTTAAACTAAACTAAACTAAACTAAAAACACTTGTGCAGCAATTCTGTTAGATTACACCAACAACATAGGAATAAACAAATATGCTAGTCACACTATAGCAGTCTCTTTCCAAAATTCCTTGTTTTCCACCCTACTGATTTATGCCTATTGCAGAAGACGATTTACCATGCACAGGCGTATTATTAATGTTATGTGAGAGGTAATATATGGCGGGGCCTGGAATAATAAAACAGTCACTGGACTTTGGCTGACAAGGTAGGAAAAATCACTACCTGTGAATACCTCCTGTGTTTGACTTCTCATTGGCAGAGATCCCACCAGTGGGAATATCACTGGGAGACAAAGCTCCACTTGCTACTAAAATACTCTAGTCTCATCTTCATTCAGAGTGCATGTGGAGAGAAGAGGGAAAACAGCCACATCCAACTCCATTCATTCTTAAGTAATTAAAAAAAACACAGTGCTAAGCAGAACCCGAAAGACTCCAGAAAGCTACACAGTAAGGGTGGAGAGAGAGTGAGAGGACAGGACCAAGTGAGTAAACAACTAAGATTAGATTAGGACAGATTCATACCTCATTCTGACCCATTTCTCTGTATAAAATGGGGTCAATTACTTCAGAGGTTTTAAGCTATCTGTGTGCACTCTCTGTCACACTGCGTGCTTTCCTCAATGTTCTTTCTTCTTAGAGGGAAAAATACACAGAAATTGAAAAGAAATGTATGCTACTCCTTTCTTTCACAGAAAAAGGCCACTTGATGTAGCAAGGTATCCAAGACTTCTACCATTTATTCTAAGCTGTTAACATGACCAACTTTGCATTTGACATCTATGAGCACAACAAAACCCAGGGAACACAGGGCCAAAATTCAGCTGCACACACACAAAAACAGGGGGAAATATGCGGAAGCCAAGTCTTACAGTTCTGAGGACCACAATAAGGATGGGTAACATGACCTCCTGTCTCTCCTGTCCCTTTCTGGGTTGCAAGTACAAAAATATCTCTAGCCCACTTCTGTTCCTTTGATGCAAACAAGTTTGCATCAGTGTAATTGAGGGTATGTCAACATGGCAATTTGAAGGCATAATTTTGGATTTTGTGGATATACCCAACTTTCAAAATATCTAGTTCATGTAGTCAAAGCACCGTAGCTGTGGATAGAGTCAGATGTTTTCTGACAACGTTGCCAGAAAATATAACTACTGAAATTTTTGTCCAGACTGGGTCCCACTATAGAACCCATTCAGCTCCATTTTCTTTCCAAACTCAGGATAAACTAGCCACAGGGATTAAAAAGAAAAAAAAAAATCAACAAAAAAACCCCAGGATACAAGTCTTTATTTGGGTTATTCTGACCATAATACTGTGACATCACATCTAGTGGTATTAGTATTGCAGCCAACAGCAGTAAATTAAATGTGCTTGGGACTGTCCTGGCACTGAGGCCAACTGGGACACAACAGTCATGCAAAAACCTCTTACCTCTCTGTACTGGATGGCTGCAGCCATACTGCCCACTGAGAGAGTCCCTGGCCCATGCCCACTCCTGATGCACAGCCAGGATTTATATATGTGTACAAGCATGGTCAAAATTGTGCCAGCACAGCGTTGAAGTGAGCCAGGGAACGAGCTAAAGGATCGGATCTCTGCTCACCCACGTTACTTAACACTTAGAGCAGGTTTTGGGCTACTCTGGGTCTCTCCAAGACACCCAGGGACAGCTTGGGGGAGAGCTCACTCCAGGGGCTGTCTGCAACAGGCAGTAGAGGTATAACTGCATCAGCGTGACTTACAAGAATCCCAGCTTTAGACCCTCAAACCCTTCCGTGTATCTTCCTGCCATATCTCAGGGTACGGCACGCACCTTGTTTCACACTGTGCAAACAAGACTGCAGGGAGCTGCGACACAGGTAGCACATTATTTCAGGCAATTCAAGCTGAGAAGGAAAAGAACCACACAATAATATTTATGTCTTTTGGCCTCAAAAGCATCACTTGAGGCCCAGGGAGACCCACAGCCAAGTACCACATAGCTTGGAAGAAGTCCGTGTACTAGATAAAGAGCTCACCGTGAGTAACCTTGATGCATGCCAGCTTGCCCCTAATTGCTCTGTAGCACCATTCTCCTATTAAGCAGTACAGAAACAGTTTATGAGGTACTGCAGAGATGCAGAATAATGAACTGATTCTTCTATTCCCCTTTCTATATCCATTACATCTAGAGCCTTCCCTTCCCCACCCCAAAACGTCCTCTCTGCAACTTCCATAGCACGGACAGTATGAACTTCAGTTTAGTGGTCCCTTCAAATCCTTGACAGACCCTCTTGTGCACTGGGCATTTACAGAAGGCATGTGATGCCCCTTGAGCTGTCTGGTACTTTGGGTCAATTTTAAAGTGGCCCTCAAATCCAGGTCTGAAGGTCTATCTATACCATATACCTTATATTTACCCTAAAGCAGTCCAGTTTGAAACTACCGCCCTTCCAACTCACCCCAGTTCCCCCTTGACTGCCTCTTCCTTCAGTTTATTCAGCTTAGGGTAAAGGTTTGAGACTGGGGGGGTCAGTAAGCAACTGTCCCACGAACTCCTGTATATTCCTCACTTCTGACCCCCAGTTCTCTGGTACCTCTCTCTGCTGTCCAGCTGGAAAAAGAGCCAAGAAATTCAAACACTACTTCCAAGGAGGCCTCTATTTTGCAGCTAAAAAGCACAAAATGTGGGCTGCTCTGCTGTGCATTATGAAGAGAGATACAGATGGTGTAAGACAGCTCACGTGGTTCAGGATAATTGAGAGCGAACCTCAGGATAAACCTTACATATCAATGTAGACATTATACTTTCTTTACAGATGGTGCACACCATGGCATATAGATGTACCGGAAGCTCTTCACCCCACAAAAGCAAAAGCTGCATGCTTTCTAAATAAAAAAAACCCACCACCACACAGCTAAAATGAAGCAATCAATAATCTTGCCACTAGGTCTATTTCTTGAGTTTGACAAGGTGCCTGACTGATCAAAAATAAAAAAAAAAAATGTCTCTTTCTTAAATTATGGACACAAAGCAATTTCAGTTCTGCTGGATACAAGCAGAAAAGAGAGGATTCTCTCCCTCTTTTTTGAATGACACTGGGGATATTTTGTTTTAATCAATTAAAGTCTGATGCTGCCACACTGCAATCAGAACAAGAAGTTCTGACTATATTATACTTTTTCCCCTTTCCTAAGCTGTTTCTACTTTCTCGCTGCAAAATGCTTCTAGCTGTAAATTATTTCTGCATTTCAGATTTATACAGAAATATGTATAAACTAAATGAAGAAAAATGAAAATATATTCATGCAGCTGTTTCTGCCTATCACCTTTAATCTTTCATGCACTTTAAAATATGTGCTTTCCACAAAGGGAGAGAGAGATCTATTTTTGCTTTATGTGAATATAAAAGTAATTTGTTACCATAGCAATATTTTTCCATCCAAATGCTCTGAACACCACAGTTGCTTCAGGTTTTGGGCACACTATAACTATCCCAAAAAACCATGTAAAGCGTTATGCTTCAATAACCTCTTCAGTTCCATTATAATCACATCTTTCTGCTAGACATTATTAACAAAAAATAATTCAATACAGATGTTTATGTCTATACAAGACTATTCCCAGAGACCACCTTCAAAATAATTTGCTTGCATCTTGATCAGTTCAATTTGCATTGAATTTCTGCAGAATGGACTGAAAAAAACCCCCAATCTCTATCCAGTGGGCCAAATTCTGAAGTCCACAGAAACGCTGCACAAATCTAAAGATGTTAATCCCCTGCATGCTGTACTTTCTTAAATTCCTCTGCATCCGCTTGCATAGTGCTCTTTAGTAGGGTTCTCAGTGATGTTAGCCCTGTTCATTTCCATAGCAACCCTCTCTGCAGAGTGGAACAATTTGTTAAAATTTTTGGGGTTCAGCCTTTGAAAACAGCAATACCTCAAAGAGTGGTATGAGAAACCTTCCAGAATCACAGAAGCCCCACTTTTTTCACCTTTAATTTTGACCCTGTCCTAGGAACAGCAACTTCCATGGCTCTGGGAGGATGTTTCATGCAAGTTGGAACTATGGATTACGGCAAGCAAAACAGTGCCTGGTTGAAGTTTACTGTGCATTCTTATTGCAGTATTACATAATGTTTAAATACGAATAAAACAGAAATCAAATGACACATAAAATCCTCAGGATCTTAATAAAAAACCCCAAACCAGAACACACAGCTGTTGGCAGCTTTCCACTCTCTTCCACCTACACCTTAAGAGCGATTTCACAACACAGGGGATTGATGTGATGGCCGAGTGCCCCAGCCCACTGACAGCGCTCCCAGGCATGATGCCACATTAAACTCCATCAAAACCTCCACACTGGCCACCTGGTGCTCATGCATCCAGTGAAGTTCTCCAGACGTGACCAAAGCTGAATCACGGCACATTTCATTTGGAAAGAAGGGACTGTATGCGTGCATGTCGGTTTTTTACTGTTTCTGACTGGATAGAAGTTGTGCGTGTGTAACTGCCCATGTTACCTTGCACGCATTTTCACCAGCCTTTAACTGCTCGTTTGTCTGTTTTGCTGCACACTCTTGAGCCTGCCTAGCCTTGCTACACACTCCAGAGCCTGTAAAACCTTTGAGGATATTTATTATATATCCCCCAGGACCCCAGCCTGCTGAGCTTTTCTGTCAGACTACAATATAAACACTAAATAAACATGCTTATTATAGTCCAGACATGCTAACACAGTATCTTATTTCTTAAAAAATCTATTACATGCTTTCTTAATCCAGATGTAAATCAGGATTTACTGTTGCCTTTAAATTCTCACCGTCTGTTTAAAGTGGACATGAAATGCAAAACGTTTTTTTTTCCATTTTGTCGCGGCCAGCCTGAAATGCAACATGCATTTTATACTTCTCAGTACAACGGACTCTGCCGCAGACAGCCTTTCTTCTGTGCAATCATTTGCACCGGTAGTTTCTGCATGTGTCTTTTATACAGCAACGCAGAAAGGGAAAGAAGACGGCACAAAACAGCAATGTAATTGCAACCCCATGAACAATGATCAGGGAGTCTTCAATAGATAGATACTTGCAGCATGTAAACCACTGTAACATACTTGCATTCAGGTGGAATTTCATGGTGAGCTTAAGACAAACTAAATCCACACACTACTGCAAAAAAAATGAGTGTTCTTGCCTTCCCTTTTGCCCCGGTCTGCAAGTTTCTGTCCACTCCCTTCTGCCGGCATTAAAGCAAGACTGGAAAATCGATCTAGCCAAAAGCATATTTCTGTTTTTGAGTTTTGCCGTTCGTTCCCAGTAAGATCAGTTTCCAGACCTGGCTGATCATGCAACCAGCCACGTAAACCCCAGTTCAGGAGTGAAATTACCCCTTTCAAGGGCATCACGCACAGTGCAAATGGAGGTCAGTTAATCCCTGTTGTGGAAGAACATTCTTAACTGACTAGATTTCATATTGATAGTGTTCTCTAAGGGGTAATACACGAAATAACTATCAATCAGTATGTGTCAGGCAGTTTACTGCCAGAGGAAACAACTTACCGTAAACAATGTTTCTGCAAGACAGGCGCATATTTAGATCACTATTTTACAGATAAGGAAAGAAACCGAACCACATTAACTTTTATCCCTAAGGTCAAAGAGAAAAAACATTAAGCAGGATAGAAGGAGAGATGTCCTGCCTCTGAAGTCCTAGCTAGCTTGCTCTGCATGTGCACCTCTCTTTCATGTGCGAGTGCACACATATACACACATAGATTTATTTTTTATAAAGAAATGTGCCTAATGCTGCAAAAAATTGATTTTTGTGGTCAAAACCAAAATAACAACTAATTTTATAAGCTCTACTAAATTATAGGAGCAATAGAGAAGATTAACAAGAAGAATGTGCACAAAAGCATGCTATACAGCATCACACATAGTTAGATTTCATTCTTAGTAGCAAAATTGTGAACAGATTTTCACACCTCAGAATAGCTACTAAAGGCCCATTCCATATTTTACACTGCTGACTTCCACATGTGTTTTGATATGCCTTTTTTTAATGTGACATTCACCTAATTTTGGTCTACCAAGAATCCACGGGTGTTAACAATATCATTGCATCAAGTCACAGTGCTTATTACTATTAATTTATTGTTAAGTTCAACTAATACCGCTTGATAGGTAGGGAACATAAACTACTTTAAACACAATGACAGATGAGCTTGGTTTTGCTTGTATCAATGTCATAGTTTTAGAAACACCAGCTAAGAATGAGCTTTATTGTGCCGAATGGGATAGGTGATCAGGCACTGAACCATTTTCCTTCCGGCTGCCTACTTTCTCTCCACAGTCAGGCAGTTCCATGACTGGCAGTGCTCCAAAAGACATGGAGATTCATAAATGCAAATATGTATTAAATATGCAAACATTATGGATCAGTGTGCCCTGAAATATGCATGTTCTTAAAACATAGCAACATAGTTTCCTGATAATACGTAATGATATCTGACAGCTCATATTCTAAACTGATTTCCTTCTGGAAGAAGAATCAGTGGGGAATACAAACAGAGGAATACAAGAAAGTAAAATAAGCATGTTTACAGGAAGAAAGAAAATGCAAGGGCAAATATAAAACCTCCCAGTGCCAATCAAGCTACAGAAACTCCTGACCACATTGCAGGACATGGTGCAGAAGGTCTGTTCCCCCACATCACATGGCAGAGGGTTTGGGAGAGTCTGGGAAAGGAGGGACGTGAACTTGGGAGCAGAGGTATGCCCATGAATCTGCAAGCATGCAGGCTTTCCAGCCAAACTCCTCTGGAAAGAAGGATGAAACAACCGTAAAGGTACTCAAGGGGGCAGATACACAAGCCTCACAGAGCTCTCCAGTCCACAGCTCATCCATCATGCTCTAGGTCAGGGCTTTACCCTTCCTGGGGTCAGGGACTTGTTCCTCCGTTCACACAGTGAAGCATCCATCAAAGCTGTGCAGTAAGCAGCTTTGCCAGCTGGAAATAATGTGCCAGAGAAAGATTTTATTTAAATAGGCAAAATACTGGGACGGCCGTTCTCACAGTTGCCCGAACACCCTTTACATCACCCTGCGAGCCAAACGCAGGCGTGCACTATCAAGATCCCACGCAGAGAAGACAGCTCTGTGTCGGCCGAGTGTGAAAAACCGTCTCCGTGCCCCGTCTCCTGGAGGCAGCCCGAGGGATGGGCCGCAGGCAGGGCGGCGCTGGGCCGACCCACCCCAGCCTTGTGCCCGAGGTGCCTGGAGGGGCCTCCCCGTGAGGGCTGAGGAGGAGCCGGCCCTCCCAGCAGCGGGGACCTGACGGGCCCTCAGGGCAGCCTTGTCCCCTGTGGATGGTTTTACCCCAAGGAAACAAACTCTCAGTGCCTGTTTACGCTCCTGGTTAACGCCAGGATGCAGAGGATGGGCTGTAGGCCCCCAGGAGCCTCAGGGAGTCACGGCGGCATGGCGGCACCCAGCCTTGGGAGACCCCAGTGGGGTCTGAGCCTCCCTGCTGGCTGCCCCAGCTCCAGGGGGGGACTCCCCTTGCCAGAGCGCGGCAGGCAGGATGCCAAGCGGTTCCTGGCCCCTCTGCCACCCTCACCTCCTAGTCCTCTCCCTTCCCGCTTCCCCCCGCGTGGCCTGGCCCAGCGCAGGCCCCAAAGACTTGCCTCAGCACCTCCTTCCCCCGGCGGCAGCGCGGCCCACGGGAGCTCCGCTCCCCACCATGGCCCCGGCCGGTGCCCGCGCTCCCTCCCTGCCTCCCGCAGAACGGCTCCTCTCCATGGCTCAGCTGACCGTCCCTCCATGTCCCTCCACAAGTGAAGGAGAGGGAAACCCCCACACCACCTAGGCCATATTATGGTGTCCCCTGTCCCAAGCTGGAGCTACTCTCTGCCCTCGGGCTGGCCCTGAGGTGAGCAGCCCACCTGCGGCTCTACCTGGGCGTGCCAGATCCCTCCAGCCCCTTCCAGTGCGCCCTGAACTCAGGCAATCCTTATAAATGGGAAGGTGGACATTTACCTGGCTTCACTGTACAATGGCAAAGAGTTTCCATAACTCTCACTGCGTGTTTGAAAAGGGGGAGAAAAAGTCAGTACAGTTGTCTGACTTGTTCTGGGTGATGTGAAGAAGGGTGCAGGTCACCGAGGTGGGTATAAAAGAAAAGGATCTGGGGACATGGGGAATACTACCATAAGACAAAAAGCTTAACCCTCACACCTGACACATCTCACGAGCTAAAAGGAATGGAGAATTGTGTATAGCTCTGGCCAGCTCTGGCCTCTAGTCTCACCACTGACTTGCTGCACAAAGTTGCTGGGGATCATTGCATTTCTGCTCAGGTTTTGTTCCATTCCAAACACAGGTAAGTGTTCAAGACAAGGTTGGATGAGGCTTTGAGCAACCTGGTCTAGTGGGAGGTGTCCCTGCCCATGGCAGGGGGTTGGAACTAGATGATCTTTAAGGTCCCTTCCAACCTAAACCATTCTATGATTCTATGATTTTGCCTTCCCATGAAGTGCTTCAGCTTCCATGGAAGAAAAGCCGTATATATGAGTCTTCTTGTTACTTGCTGTGTGAAATCTGCCAGGAATCCATCATTTTGGTTTGTATTTCTATAGCACCTGTTGCAATGTGGGTCCTTCTTTTTTTTACTCAGGCTCGCAGGCACTTGCAGGCCAGAAGAAGTACATGGGGTTAATTATACCCATGCATGAATGTATGAAGAAAAATATTTTTTAGAAATAGAAGTGAAAAAAATATTCTGGAAGACTGTCTCCTGAGGCAGAGTATTTGCATCAAAAGCCTTCAAAACTAAGTGCAAGAAAAAGTGGAGCAAACATGATATTTCATTGAAAAAAAATAAACTGTCCTAACAAATATAGTGTCTGTGTGGAATGTTCAAATCCTCGTCTTCCTTATGGAATTAAACAAACATATCAAAGACAAATTATCTTTTCATTTCTTCATTTGTTAAATTAATTATTAGATGTCATGCAAAAAACCCCGAAAGATAGCCAGTTAAGGCCTCGGTACTATAAATATATGCATATGAGGGGTTTCTGATTTAGTACGTTCAGGTGATCCATTTGTATTTGAAGTTAGGGATAAAGTTGAGTTTCTGATCATGCTGATTCTGCAAATCCTTGCTTAGATCCTTACTCATCTGAAATGGGGTTTCTCTCCCTCCCTCCCTCCCTCCCTCCGTCCCTCCCTCCCTTCCTTCCTTCCTTCCTTCCTTCCTTCCTTCCTTCCTTCCTTCCTTCCTTCCGTCCTCCCTCCCTTCCTTTCCTTCCTTTCCCTGTTTTTCTTTCATTCTTTTCACTCATTCTGTTTATTGGTTTTTGCCAGAACTATTTTCTTTGATTTCTGCTCTTTGAGGAGTCACTAGCAGTTACTCTTGGCTGTAGTTTTGTTTACACAGATAGAGAAGGCTTAACCGCATAAAAGGAACAGGCTTACATGCCAGATTTCAGTGGAACTGGACTTTTGTTCCTGATCTGCTGCTGTTTGTAAGCAATAATAAAAAACCCACAACTGATCTTGCTCTTGGCAGAGGTCTTGCTCTTAAGAGTGGCAATCTCATCCTAAGCATCCCAGTTTTTCTAGTCAACTGCACCTTGGAGAACCTCCACAGGTGTCCCTGTCCAGCTAACTTAGCAAAGACCTAATGTCCTAGCTAAATCTCCTTCTGGATCAGGCCTAGTCCTTTTAAAGTTTTAAATCTTGCTTTAAAGGCTGACAATTTTTTACTCTTACACTGCTGCTTGCCACTGTGCTTTTTTTTTAATCTCCTCGCTGGTAAATAAACTTCTCTGTCAGTATCACAACTTGCTTACAGATTTGCAAAAGCAGAACTTTGTTTTCTTCAAGCTTCGATTGTCTTTAAGAAGTGGCTGCTCATTTATACGCCAACCCCACTTAAAGCATGAGAGCAAATCGTCTGGGTACATGAGCAGAGCTCGTTAAATTCAGAGAAACCATGGCTCCAAGTCACCCAGAAGTCTGCTGTACACAGCTGTCCAACTCAGGAATTCACAAATAAAACAATCTGGTAAAAATGATTTGGTAAAAAAATCTTTAAGGCTGTGTCATCACATGCTTTGCAAATAATTTACATTTCCTTTATATACATTGTTTGACTTTAAAGGTTTCAGGAGGGAAAAGTCCTACAGCATTAGAATATGAAATTAAGCAAAGGATCCTGTCACTTCTCTACTGACAAGCAGTCTTTTATTTTTCATTATGAACACTGTCTAGCCCGTGATTATGCTGACCCCTTACTTCCCCTGGCTGTGCACTTCTGCCCTTATTCTACAAGGCACCCAATTTACCATAAATTGGATATTAAGAGAATAAATTATTAATATATTTGTGACCTGGATCACAATTAAAAAGCAGGTCAAGTATGCAACTTGGATGGCTGGAAGAACTGTTTTCAGTGGTGTATTTGCATCTTATTGCAGGGACTGAAAAAATTATAGAGCTGTACAATGACATAAAGGTGTCCTGACAGTTTTTACTGATCTGGCACTTGTTTTTACTGGAGAAAGAGAAGAAAGACGTCAGGAATTTGGGAAACGTGGTTGTAACAATTTTTTTTATTGGTTAAGAACTGAACTCAAAGTCCATTTCAGTCGGTCAGGGAACTCCCATTAACTTCTAATTTTTTGCTCAGCGCATCATACAAAACATTAGTACAAAAGTGTAATACACTTAAAAAGTGTAAGCAATAGTACAACAGAGCCTACTTCTTATCACTGTTGATGCTAGAAGATAAAAGGAATTGAGTAAAGTAACTGGAGAACATACAAGAAATCTGATGTTTGTTATAGAACAGTATTTTGTTTCCAATAAACCCTGTTCATCTAGAATATGTTAGTGATTTAGCATTCTAGTGATTTTAGTATTGTCAGGGTTTTGGAAAGTCACAATGATAGTACCGTGCATGATAAATGGAATAATAGGAAATTCTGGGTACTAAAATAATGTGAAGGATTTTATCTCTTTAATGTCAAAGAAGTTGTGGCATGTCAGAAAGGCAGAAAATTTTACCCATTACTCTAAATTCTAACAGATATTTGTCCAGTTATTCCCATAATCCATTTATATTACCAGGTGCCTAATAACTGATACTATCATTACATTATATGCTAAAAGATCAGTGGGCCATAAAATTAGCTGATACTGTGATTGGTGATAAGTTAATAGGATAAATTAAAGGTGACACATATGCTAACATTTGCTGAAATGCTATGGTAAAATTATTTATTTAGCTGTGTAAAGGATAAGGTTCAGTTGTTTATGAGCATATTTTTGAAAGTTCTATTTTTTCATCTGAAATCTGATATACTTATTCTCAAATACAAGATAGCATTCTTAAGGAAAAACTTGTTAAATTATTTTCTAGATGGAAATAAGTGTGTGAGAAAGTGAGAAAGCCCTTTTATTCAAACTTCATCTGAACAGCACTCATATTGCAATGAAAACTGCTGAAAAATTGAAATTTGTCAGAGACATAGTTCTGGAATATAGATATGCCTTTCATTGGTCTGCTGAAAAATCAGATTTAAGATTATAGTGTTTTAATAACGTACTTTATACAGAGATGGTAAATTATATTAAATGGATAAAAGCAAAAATCTTCCATTTTTTATGGCATTCTACTGTGAATATATTAAATAAGTGAATATTGATTAGATGATGTCTCAGGATTCCATTAGCTATGAAGACGCAAGCACAAAAAGGTGGCTGGAATTTAACACTTAATTGAAGATTGCAAATAAGATCTGTGAAAGAGTGTATGAATGAAGTCTGGGCCCCAGAAAATACTTCTTGAATCATACACAAACATCCAGAGGTTTCTGCCGTGGTGATGAACATGCAGCATGTAGTGTGGTGCATTAATTCTGTGGCTACCTATGAAATGGTGATACGTGACATCTTTTTCTTTTTTCTTAGATGTAGTAGATAGCAAAAATGGCAAAAATCCCATGTTTCGCAATAAAGCACTCAGAAATTGGAATGCTTTGAAGTAAATGTTGCCTCGCCGGGCTAAACCTTCCACCCCTTGTGTCCATCTACAAGGGCTTGGGATGAAGACGCTCACTCCATTCTGGCTTTCATTGTAGGAAACCACCTGCATGGGCATGGAGAAAGATGGGAGCGGTGAGTATGGTGCAGGTGCTTCAGTAATTCACTTGATACAGTCAGTCTGGGAGCCAGGCACTGCAGGGCACACCATGAAACATATTACCAAAGAGTTAGGTGTGTAGAAGAACCCTGCTCCATGGTGGCTGGGCTGAGCTTTCAAGGAAAAAACTCTGACATCTGTTTGCAGTGTGGGTACAGCATTTCCAAGAGGGTAAATTCCTGCACAGAGCTCTCTGTACTACATCATAATGACTTCCAAGTCACTTAGTTGACACCTGCAAACAATGCAATGCCAAGACATGGCTCCAAATACCCTCAGTTAAACTGTTGGAGCAACTCCAGGTGCTGTTTTGACATTCAGGATTTAGCCAACTTCTGGGTCAGAGACCATGCCCAAGAGGCAGGTTGGATGTGGCTATCCAACTTGGAGTTAGAGCCAAATAGTATGGCCATGGCTAAAGCATGCCAGTTTGTCTCCAAGTCAAAGAACATCATGTAACTAGCAGAAAGTTCAAAGTCTTGGATTTCAGGGGCCTTTGTTGACTTCCAAAGTTTCTTCCTTCCTAAGGCAAGCACTGAGGTAGCCCAGTATAAACATACCTACTCATAGCCATGTGGTGTAGGCCATTAGCTATGTCCAGTTTAAATGCCTGTTGGTCCTTCCTTCCTCATGTAGATGTAAAATAGTTTTCTTCTAGTAATACACCCTGGACAGAATAAGTCCCCTTCCCCACAGCATCACACAGTTACCTCATACCAAGTAAGATCTTCACTGTGATCTTTAAACCCTTCTTGAAGTTAATGCTTTCCAGGGTGCATCCCACAGTTCTGTGCTACTGCTTGCTTCCCCGTTCCTAGCTGTTGGGGCTTGAACTTTGCTTTCTTAAAATGTACTTTTAAGGGTCCACCTTATGCTTGTTATTATTTTTTTGCCATGTAGAATAACCTGCTATTTTCTAATACTAACATCTGAGAGGTTTCTTTAGGAATACTTTCATTTGTTTATGGTTTCTTAATGACCTTTCTGAGATCTCTTAGATAGACAGTTCCAAACCCATGTAAGATGTCTTGTTTGATAGGATTTTACAGCGCTCCTGGTACTCTTATTCCCATGGAAGCAAGGTGCCTGTTTTTACCCTCATTCCTCCAATATTTTTTAGGCTGTTTGCCATTTTCAAGCATGTTTGCAGAGAGATAAATATCGTAAAGATAAATATATTTCATAAAAGTAGATAGTTGTAGTAAAATACTTTTAAAGTTCAGATATCACCCTCAGTTTCTGAATCCATTGTGTAGCTTCTGTAGTTAAAGATGACAGCATGTTTGTCATTTTGAAATACCCTGCGGCAAGAAATAATAGCCCTGTGCTGATATATGCAGAGTAAACAGAAAATCTAAGTGTAATACTGTTGAACAGTCAATTAACCAAGAGAGACACAATTCCCTAGAAAGCCAGGTTTTGTTAGCTCTCAGAACTACTTGTTTAATAAGATTGTCATGTGATACTAAAGCAAATACTTTACAAACCTCTGCCACACATTCTTTATCAAACAAATTTGTAGTACAAAAAATGAGATTGGCTCGATCAGACTGATTTAACATCTTGAAATTCTATTCCTATCTCTTCCTATAGGTTCAATCTTTTACCAGTTTTTCTATTTGGCCCAGGCTGACTCCATGCTAAAAGACCTTTCAGCCACTGCACTAACCTTTTTTGAACATTGACATAACATTAACACTGTTTTTGTCTTCTTGAATTTCCTTTGTAATCTGAGATTTATTAAAAATTAACCTATCCCATTTGTTCTCTAATGTCCACACCTCAGAGGCATTCAGTTTAACATCTTCCTTCTTTACTAGGGATGGGCTGTGAAGTACTTCTTTGCCTTCTTATGAAATTAGATATTTATTGAGTTCTTCTGCCTTTTCTACATCATTATTTAAACATGTCCTTGATTATATGTCTTATTAATGAGACCGGTGTCAAAGTGCTTCCTGAATTATTCATGGTAGTTTGTGATGATGAAACTGTGGAACATAGCAGAAGATGAATGGTTTTGTGGTTAAGATATTCTCTCAGCATTAAGAGATCTAGATTTTAGTCCTGCAGACTTCCAATGTGACATTATCAAAGTAAACCACTTTTTGTGTCATATGACTACCTCCTTCTGGAGCTGCTAGTGAGGAAGTTAAAAGCTTGCCTGTTTTCCTGTCTATTCTCTTTGCTTCCTTTGTGGCACTCAATTCATGAAGACTTTCTATTCTCAGTTGTCAATCTCCCTCCTTCCTAAAAGCTATCATAATCCACTGCCCTCTCATACCAAAAGACAATGAAAGATAGTCTCAGACATTCATAGAATCATAGAACCATAGAATCACTTGGGTTGGAAGAGACCTTCAAGATCATCGAGTCCAACCATAAACCTATGCCAAAACCACCCCTAAACCATGTCCCTCAGCACCACGTCTACCCGTCTTTTAAATACCTTCAGGGACGGCGACTCCACCACCTTCCTGGGCAGCCTGTTCCAATGCTTGGTAACCCTTTTGGTAAAGAAGTTTTTCCTAACATCCAATGTAAACCTCCCCTGGCACAACTTGAGACCATTTCCTCTTGTCCTATCGCTTGTTACTTGGGAGAAGAGATTGACCCCCAGATTCCTACAAGATCTCATGCATCTTTGACCTTCCTGCTTCCCCTTGATTCTCTTCATGTCTTGGTTTATCAAACACAGGGCCTAGAACCATTATACTGAATTACCATCTATCGGCTTTCAGGCTTGATTTCCCTCTGCTGTGGTGTCTCTACTCTTCCTTCCTCTCTGTTATATGGTCTCCTGTGATCTTTTCTTGTGCTGCAGAGATTTCTTACATCAAAAGGTTGTATTTTCTTTTGGTACCGTGACTATCTTACATTGGAAATACTTATTTCTTCATTTTCCAACTTCTTAAGTTGCAGCTTTTACCTGTAATTTATTTTGTTGACATTATTTTGCAAATACTTTATTAGCTAAATAATTTGTGAATTTTCAAGGGCTTAACAACATTAAGTCCTGTTTTGTTCTGTTTTCCTGATACTTCAGGAAAAAAAAAAAAAGTTTTCAGTTGTACTCCTTCTACCTGACAATATTTGTACCTTTCTTGCATCACAAATAACCTTGATAGCCATTAAACTTTCTACAACCAGCTTAATGCAAGAAATAAAAAGGTTCATTGATAATCCAGTAGGTCAGATTTAATGATAATTGGAGCTAGTGAGGATGTCTTTGCAAGCGCGATTGGACCCATCAGTAGCAGTGCTATATAATCATTGAGCATTGTTTCCGGATGAGTGTTTTTGGATGACAGCAAAATAGGCTGTCTCTGTGTTCAGGTTCATAAAGATGCCCTTCCCCTCTTCCTATTTCTGGACATAATTGCAACTATGTTCATGTAAAATCAGGTATCTTAGCCAGGTGTTACTACTAAAGATAATCAGCAAGTTGTTATTCTTCATGGTTTTAGCATACACCTGGACTTGAGTGCAAACAGGTCACCACTGCTATTTCTGAAACTCCCTGAATTTACATTCTGTTCCTTTTATGTTCTATCCATTGGCTTTTTCCAGTTCTCTGGTTTCAGGAAGGTATCTGTCTCTGAGAAAACTCTATTCACCATTTGAACCACAAACTAGACACAGCTAATCCCTGCTATGGCAGGTTAAAGATAACCTACCATCATGCGAATAATTTATCTGGGAAAGTATACAGGAATTAGAGTTCGACACTGTGTGTAGATGAAACATGTGGAATATAAATCTTCTAGCGTAAGCTTACAACGATTCCCAGCCTTTTTTCCCCCCGCTCCACTTTTCAACTGGGTAGTTTAATATAGATAAGAAGATGAACTCAAGGAGGAATCCCAGGTTCTGAGTAGAGCTAACACGGATCACCTTCAACCTAGGAAAGCTGATATATAAGATGACTTCTAAAAAAAAAAAGGAAGACTTGTTCGAGGGCAGATTTGGGAATTACGCTAGGACCCAGGCAGGGGAATGCATGGACATGAAACACATCCACAATCCTTTAAGGCCATCTATTCTATTTATTACTACCTCCAAGTACATATATTATAAATATAAATATGTTTAGGAGGAATTTCCTGGGTTTGGGCCAATGCATTTACTGCTACAGGAAACAGTGTACTTCTGGAGTGTGCTCAGTTTCAGCTAAAAGCAGAGAATATAAACTGACGTTTCATAATTAATCTTCTGTCTCCTACTTCCAGCTACATCCTTTCTGATCTCATATGTTCAAAATGGTAGGCAGAGAGGGGAAAAAAACCCCAACATACAACCCTGACTGTTTTATAATCAGGCTTTTGCAATTTTTACCATGATTATAGAGTTATTTTCATAGCCTGAGTAGGGTTTTCATATAATTGATTTCAGTGAGTGGTGGCATCAGTCATTGCTGGGTTTTATGCCTTTGCTATAAAAGCACTGAGCAGGTTTTAAGAGCGTATTGGCCAGTATAATGTGCAGCAATGATAAGTGCCAAAATTTTCAGGCAGTAGCTGTAGCCTGTCCTCCTCCTTTTGACTGTTCCCTGGGAGGGGTTCCAGAGAGCTTGTATTTCTTGCCCGGCTAATATTAGGCTTAAAATGCTCTGATTTAAATAATCTGGGAACAGTGAAGAACTCAAAGAGAAAATGAGGCTTCAGTCATTCTGCATCCTCTAAGGGAAACTCATGCTAGCAGAAAAGCAGGGGAGACTGGAGAAAGGTGGAGTGTGGAAGGGACATTCTGCCACTATCAAATACCCCATTTTTCATTTTGAGTTAATCTCTTTTTTTCCTAATCACAGGAGGTAATTCTTGAGATACTGCCTTTATAAACAACTCTAGTCACTCTGTTGTGCTCAGTGTAAACAGATTCATCTGAATACCTTAAAATAAAAACTCCTTTCCTTTCTCCACTATAATTTTTCACACGCAGTAACAAATAGGAAAGAGAGAGTAATGGTCATTACTGGCATATGGATGTATCCCAGGTCTCTGTATTTCCTCGCTTTTAGGGCTCCTGTACTCTCTACTATGTGTGTTTCTCTACATAATAATGGTTTTGAAGCTACTGTCAAATAAAGAAATATGATGAAAAATATAAGAATGCTTTTTACCGAGTTGCAAAACATACAAATCATCTAGACTGCACAAGGGATGCCTCATACAACTCTCAGACACAGATGTTAAATGAAATTGATTATGACAGGCCTCTACATCTAAAAATTGAACTAAAAGGCAACAGACTTGAAATTCAGAAACCACACTTTAATCCTCAAATACTATCAGCAGCCCTCCCTACCCATCCTGAGATAATAATTGCTCTTTCCTCGTGGTTCTTATCATTCATGCAGTACAGATACCTTTGCAAAGTGTTTACAAAATAGCCCACCAATATGATGTTATGTAACAGAACATAGGGAATAACTTTTTGGGTTTTTTAATGAATGTATTAGGACTCCCATTCCATTTAATCATTAAAGTATCACATGCTTTTCTGAGCAGTTATTACCATTATCACACTATTGGAAGAAAATGTGATCTCCCCTGTGCTGCCTGTGACCCTGGCTCAGTACTAGGGGCGATATTTATCTACGTGTGTGGACCAGTCCAAAAACTGTGAGTCCCCTTCGATTCCTTCTGGTAAAAGTGCGCAAATTTACCCCTGCAGTTGCAGCGTGGAGTGCTAGAGTCTGGATCATATTTGTCACAGTGGTATCCAAATGCTCTTTTAGTTAATGTCTGCTGTGTAAATGCATACTCCATTTACCCCGATAAATGTGCTCTCCACTGCATTAGTGAAACTGCTTTGTATTTAACCTAAACTTCTTTTTCCAAGGTGTGTAAAGCCAAGGTCAGTCCTCCAGAATAATTGTTGGCACTAACACCTCATTGATAACAAAAACGTTAAGAGGAAAATGGGTTCCTGTTTGTCCCAGCCTGTAAATGCTACACTTCCTCAATACCCTGGCATTACACATCTTGCCTCTGCTTTCCACATGGGTGTTAATGAACCTGCAATTAAGGCCGCTTGCCTTGCAGACCCAAGGCCAAGTATCTTTTGCCTCTGACACTTTTGGTTTCTCTTTCCTCAGGGTAAATCCCGGCCATACCCATGACAACCATAAAGTTGAATTTCATTGACTACGAGTTATATTCCTTATCCCATCTAGTCATCTGCTTGCTGTAAACCACAATAAGATCCCATTGCAAAATTCCAGCAGTTGACTGGCCAGTACCAAATCGGTTATGCACTTACCCATGCTAGTCTGGTTTATCCATCAACTTGTGCATTGGTGTAATCGCCTTCACTTGAAACTGGGACAAGGTTCCTCTCAGCAGTTTCAGCATGCGGGCTCTGCTTCAATGCTGATATCCAAAATTATATGATCCCATTCTCTAACTTTGCTCTTATCCATGATACATACCACTGTATGCAGTGGAATTGCACAGCTATTGCATTATACTTGAAGCATGTCCAGTCTGCTGCAAATATGCCATACTTGTCCTTCAGGCTTCGTAAGCCCATAAGGATCTGTTCCCTAATTCATCTTGAAAACAGGACATTTCATTTAAGGTTTGGATTTCGGCTTGTGACGCAAAGCAGACCCAAATCACCTTTGTGCTGGAATTGTGAAGACAAAGCAAGGTGTCCCACAAAACCCACAAGTTCTTTCTTAAGCATCATACTTTCCGGCAGTGGGAAATCTGCAACACGCACGCACAAATCTGCGTGCTGAGCATATTTACACAGAGTACAAGTGTAGCAATAGGCATCTGAGGTGCACGGTATCTACAGCAAGGCACTGCATAAAACTGAGGACAGCCTGGGCTCGTCTGAGCAGGGTGTGGGTGCTCACACTGTGGATGAAGCTTTTCTTTGATGTGTTCCGTAAATCTTCCCTGCCTTACGCCTGTAGGAATGGTTGGAAAAATTTTCTGACATGTCACCTCTGTGATATATCTACACAGAATCCATGTTTATACCAGAAGTTATTTTGAGCATATTGCATTTTCCCACTACTCGGTTAAATGAGCAAAGGATGCTCGCAATACTGACAGAAACCTGAACACATGAGAACTCAAGCTGCTAGAAGCTGATCTATTAATCAGAAATTTGCCTTCTATATGATGACTAGCAACTGTGAAATAAAAAAGCAGAGACATCGCACATACAAATCAGATCTGATCTTTAAAGTTTATAAAGCATTGTAAAAACAGTAGAGAAAAGATTTATCAGGGAAGACTTTTGCTTAGCAGAGATTCCTCCTTTTCATTGTCAATGATATAGCTGAGTCCTCAGACATCAAGAGGTACTCCAGTGCTACCTCACTATTTCTTCTGCTCTTTGATAAGTCACTGACTTTCAGACAGCCACCCTGAGTGCCTCAGAGGATGAGACACTTAAAATCCTAGGCGTTAAAAGAATGGTGTTTCTGAAAAATGGTAATTTTAGGTGTCATAGTCTGGTATGACAGTATGCTAACCAACTCATATGGCAACAACAGCAACAAAAAATCAAAGCTGAATTTTAAAAAATATCTCATTGTGATACTGTGTAGCATATAGGCAGATGTTTATACCTGGAACTTTTCTGTGAATTACAAAGCCATAGCCAGCCAAGCCTCTTAGGAGGTACACCTTCTCATATGCCATATGAAAGAAAGAGTTTTGCTCTTAAGAACGCGTTCATTCATTATCTTCATTATCCTTTAGGCAGTGCTTTCTATATTGCAAAATCATTACCCCTTTTCAAACAAACAGCACAGCAATCTGATCCCAAAACATAAACTAGCTGACAATTTTAAAGCACTCTGAGCAATAACACAACAGGGTGTAATAACCTCTCCTGGAATTTATTTTTAAAAATTGTCTTTGCTTTCTATAGTTTTCTGACTTGAAAAAAACAACCCCCAAACCCAAAAAGTGCCAAAAAGGCCCAACCAAAAAACCCAACTCAGAAATAACCACAATGTCAGTGAGAGTGAAAAGCCCTGATTAATTATAACTATTGTCAGGAGCAAACTGTATTGAACAACAACCACAACTGCATTTTTTAGGCATCTTGACTCATTCTTGAAATTGTGTCCCAAAGGAGCGCAACAGAGAGCAAGTCTGACTGCAGAGTGTGCGAACGTGCAGTTGTGGGCACAGAATTCAGAGCTCAGCCTAGGCCCTGAAATCAATGCGGTTGCATCAGAGTAACCGAGAGCGGAATGTATGATATGTTTCATATTGGAAGTCCTGTCATGAGTCAGGCAAAGAAGAAATATATAGCACACACAAAATGTAATGCAACTAATAGGAAGCAGCCATTTTCTGTGATGAAGATCTTGAAATCCTTTGTATTCTGTAAAGAATAAAGCTTAATTTTAAAATATTGTGACTGTTGTACAAGGCATCATTGAAACTGTGTAACTGTTAAAAGCTATTTTTTTTTATTGTAATTGGCTTGCTTTTATTATAGCAGGAGCTAGAGGCTGCAGCAAGGGCTGAACAAAAGTTAGAATTTCCATCCGCTTTGGGACAAGAAGTCAAAACATCAGCACGTAGGGTGGAACAGGATGTTCTGAAAAACATGGATTCAGAAACAATTGAACATTTCATCTTCTCCCAGCTGAGCACAAAAGCTGCATATTTCTGCAGAGCTGCGCTGCCTGATGGGACTTGGAGTTTGAATCGCCTGTTGTGTCCTTCTGTCCTTGGTGGGTAGGACCGCGGGCTCAGACCGCATCTCCAGCGCCACATCGCAGCCATAGGGATGACGGCGAGAGGAGTGAGTGTATTGCACCTCTGTAGATAGGGTCTAATCCGGGAGTTAACCACAGGAGATAGAGGAGGCTAAAACTACAAACCCAATTATGCAATACAGTGTTACAGAAACCAGGTTCCTACTGAACTGAGTAAAAACAAAATGTCTTGGCTCAAAGAAAAGCCACAGAGCCAATTTTTCCCCCGTAGAAATTTGGGGGAATTTTTTTCCCATGAGAAAGAAATTCTGACCCAGAGCAGTCAGGTGGCTGTTTTACCTTTTGTCCAACGGTGAAGGAGACCATACAAACCTAACTAGACAAGACAGCACATTTTTAGACAAGTCAGGTATTCCTGTCTCCGTATCATGGAGCCAGCACTGATGCCCCATTAGCAGGTATTTTGCTCCCTCTTACAGTGCTCTGTCTACACTAATGAACTGAACAGGCTCTGGCTCAGGCTAGGCTCCACCAGCTTGATTTTGGCCTGCACCATCTAGCACCGTGTCTGGGCATGGTTTGGGAGACTGTTCCTGGTAAGCAGTATGACTGAAATCACCCTGTTTTTGGGGAGAAAATATACACATGGGGTAAAGCAGACCAGAACTGTTTCTGCTGGAGCTCAGCTCTGCCTTCCACAGCAAGAGGCAGATGCCTCAGGTGAGCACGGACCACAGTGGAGTGCAGGGCTCTGAAGTTCTCAATTTGGGGCTTTCAGTAAATACTCATTTTCAGGCTGAAGGAGCCATTTCGTAGGTGGCTTGGTCAAGAGCGCACAGAAAGCCTGTGGGAGAGCAGCAAGGAGGTCCAAAATGCCTGATGCCAGCACAAATGATTTCACTGTAAGAACGTATTTCTCCTCTGATAGAGATTTGCCTTATTAATGCAGTCATTTCTCTGAACATTTTATAATTGAACCAGGTACCTGGAAATGAATATAAAGTGTCGAAGTTACAGAACACAGTGTGTATGTACTCATGACTTGAAAGGAGAAATTCGAGCTGAATAATGTTTCATTAAACCTTAAACATTCTTCCTTTAGTGAAAATTAAAGGGTTGTTTAGAACTGCCTACCTTCTGCTTTTGTTATCACAAGGTACATCAGATGTTGAAGTGCAATTAAAACCCAGTGGGCCAAATTCGGCAACTAGTAAGAATTTGCATAAATCGCGTTCATTGGGGCAATATTGATTTTCAGCACCTGAGGAGCTGCCCCTCATTTTTAACTTTTTTTTTTTTTTCTTAAGTGTTCTGTGGCAGAAAAGAAGAGGCTGAGAGAAGTCAATATTAAAGAGGAAAGATGTATGTCTTCAACACCTTACAAAAGCAAAGGTGGCCATAGGGAAAATGGAATCTTTAATCCAGACTAACCCAAACCTGAATAGATGTAGGAATATATGTTTTTGTTTTCCTTGGGTGTTATTTTGCTTTTTGTCTGTGGTTATGTAAAAAGGATGAAAATACCCGTCAGAATTTAGTCTTCAACAGTCTGTTGAACAGGCATTTTTATTTGTGTTGAAATACGTGATCGTGAGATAGGCCTATTGAGCAAATTACAAAAAGCTTATTTCTCATTAAATGAAAGGATGGCTCTTCCTTCAGTTATCATTACTGTAGGTTGGTGCCATCCATTTAAAAAGTAAATACAGCTCTAAGGAAATTGACCTGCACTTTAACATATGTGTCCTCCTTGGGGTCACATAAATGAAGTAAACTGAATATGAGCATGTACCCGAGGGACTAGGAGAGTGTATATAGTACTTATTATGTGTAGTACTTAATTTGTTCTGGTCCATTTATAATAAATATCTATAGAGAAAATGTGGTCTTAATAGCCATATTTTGGTCGTCAAACACTTGCTAAATGATGCTTTTGTGATCAGTAGCAAAGGATAATATTTGATATTATCAAGAGACAGCTGCACTGACTGTGTTTTCCCTCCTTTCCAAATGATAATGGTTGTGCAAAACAGCTTTGATACAGAGCACGTTGATGAAATGTTAGTGAGGGTTTGGGATAGCTTCCACTAATTTAAAACGATGTTTTATTAATTGCTGGCTGCATCTACAGAACAAAAATATTTCCCGTGTAAAAATCAAAACAGATGAGCCTACTTTGGGGTCAAGGGGAAGTGACAATACCTCTTGCCCCGGTTTGTGTGGCTGACGATGTCAGGAGAGGCAGCTGCCCCGCGGCAGAGCTGCCGAGGCTGGGGATGCTCCTTCCCACCCAAGACCAGCAAGTGGGGTAGGAAAGGCACGGCAGACCACAGGAGAGCACAGGGTTTCTTCTGAGGCTGCCGAACAGCTGCCCTGGCCCCTTAATACCCATAAAGAAGCAACCGCTGAAAATGCTGAGTGTAAATCACGCTATGTAAGAAAATCTTCTGTGGGATTTTGTGGGCAAGTGAGGCTTGTTTCTGCCCGTAATGGTTGCTGCCTGTGATCTGTTCCCTCACCAGATTCAGCAAGGATGTGTGGGGAGAGAGGGTGTGAGGATTATAAAAGGAAGGAAAAGGTTATTTTGCAAACAGTGACTTTTAAATATATAGTATCCGCATAATCATTTGATCATTCAGAGAAAACGATAAACCTTTTACCGGAACCAGTGTCCTAAAACTATTTACAGACAGTAAACAAAGAAAGGGGAGTGAGAGGTGGAGGGAGAAAAAAAAAAAAAGCACGCCTTTACCTGCTACTACCATCTAGTGGTAAAAAAAGAAACAGAGGACGTGTTTGCAGAAATAGAGTGTGGGAGGGATGATGAGGCTGGTGAACAGAATTAAGAACTGAAAGAATAGTTATCTGGCAAGCCACTTGCTCCCCTCAGCTGCAAACACTCACGTTATCCTTCACGCCGCTACACCCGCACCCTGCTCCTGACACAGAAAGAAGCACAAAACCAGAGCCACAAATAGAAATGATCAGTCAGGGAAGCTTATTCCTCTTGACCTCAGAATTCCCATCTTTGCTTGATATATGATTTAAGGTCTTACAGCCATGTCCATCTTTGCATTCAAAAAAATACAATGGTTACCAAAATAGACCTTGAGTCTTCTCTGTTAACTGCGAGAAAATAGTAGGTCATGTACATAACCGGGTGTTGAGCCTCTACTGAGAGTTGGACTTGGTGGAGGCTGGGAGCTGGGTGTGATGGCCTCAGCCCCTGGCTGTCCCCGCACTCCCTGCTCTCTGCTGTGGGAAGCCCTGCCACCCTGCCCACCGGACACTCTCCCCTCCTTCCCGAGTTGCCATCTGGCCTTGCCACGGAAGGGAAGCAGAAGCCCCGGTGCCCTGCCAGGGCTCCTGGATAGAGGATGGATGCTCCCTCAGGGGAGAGATCTGTGACTCCACCTGCACCTTAGCAGGTCCTATGAAATTGCTGGTCTACCTGGAAAAGTTCTGCCTCCCAGGAAAACAAGTTTATCTGTCTGAAATGCACAGCAAAGAAATCATTTGCTATATTTAGGACAAGTACAGGGAAGGGAAATAATAGCAGACGTCACAACTGTCTTGTGCACTGTTTTGGCTTTGAGCTGTGTTCCCTTCAGCTCACAGATGAGCTGCTTCTCAAGGTGATTCTCATCTCTTTCCAGCCTGGTGTCCAGCTCTTCCAAGCTGCCTCTATCCCCATGGCAGCCTGCTTTCCCTCAATCAGTGGTAACCCTAATGCTCTTAGCTGGTGGGAATCTCAACAGAAAATTCAGTAGTAGGCTCCTCTGTCTACACACATATAAAGCAAAGGAGTTCTAGGAGAATGGAATACAAAACAAAAACAGTACAGGTTATTAATTTTTAAGATAATAATTAGTGGACAAGGATAGTTAGTTGTTATACATTAGAAGACAGAAAAAAATTGTCATTGTCCCCCAATGACTTGAAGTCAGCTGCTACTCTGCCATATTTCAATAGGATTCCTGATGCATATGTATGAATCTTTGCAGCTTCCTGTAAGCTTCAGTAATTATTTCATCAAGACATCAACTTCAGTGTCAGGTGTAATTGGAATCATGCATACCACACCTCCAGCCGCCAGTGTGTTGGGTGGGTGTCCTTGGATCGCCTCTTCCTGCTGGCTGAACTGGGACAGCTTTCACATGTAACTGACTGCAAGAAGTATATCTATAAAATATGCCTTTTCCTTCCAGACAACTCTGAGAACAATCAAACGTTTATGTACCTAAGTTCAGAGCATATCGGTACAGTTTGGGCAAGACTGATTTCAACCTTAAAGTCAATACCTAAAACAAATTGGAGCAATCAAATGCCAAAAGTACAACCCTTCCCTCTCCAAGAGAAAAAAACCAAAACCAAACCCAAATCAAAAATCAAACATTTATTTTAAACTTAGTGTTTCAAACTTAATGTTGATGCCCAAAATAGGACCACCAACCACTAAAAGTACTTCTCTCCACTGACTGTGGCAAAAGCTGAGAGTGACCAACTCCAGTGCAAGAGATGAAAGCTAAAGGAGCTGAAGTTCAGCCTTGGAATTAGGTGGGTGGGAGTTTTCACTCCTGATGGGACACTCAAAACCAGGGAGAATAGGACAAGGGAGAAGTTCCCTACTGAACATTCTCTTCGGAAGAAAGCAGCAGTTGGCCAACAACCGGTTCTAGATGAAAAACTGAAGGTATAAAATCCTGCCCTGAAAACAGCACCATAGGCAGGTTTGATCTCCTTTTACACCAAGACGTGAGGTCACTGGAGGGCTCATCAGTGCTTTATCACCATCACTGAAGTAAGTGGGTTCTGGCCCTTCTATCAGTAGCATCAAACTCCACGGAGGTAGGGGACAGCCCTGTCCCGTGTCCCAGGTGGCACTCAAGCATTATTTTTTTGCAAAAAACTGTAGCAGTGACAATGATAAATAATTCATGATCTTTCCATCTCCCCGGTTACATGTCCTACAGTCATTTATTAGAATGATGCTATCTCACATTTATTCAAGTATCTATTGCTGAGACACTTCAGAAAACACAAAAATAATTATTCTTCATCAGGATGCAGTTGCATTTATAGAAACATTTGTTATATTTATAGAAGCGTTATCAACTTAACCACTTATTCATGTAAGTTTATATGCTAAGAGATTGTGTAGTATTTATAGTTAAAGGAAATAAGAAACTTTAAATAAAAATGACATGCATATTTGTCTCAATCATTTAGTTATGATAGAAGTTGCTTTTGCTGTTGCATTTATTTAATTAATCTATTTATATATTTATTAATTTGAAGCCTTACTTTGGATATTCTTTCACTGGCTAGATGGGTACATTTTGTATCATCCTTTGTACTGGTAATTGTACATCTCTCTCATCATGAAACACCTAGAAGTGTGTTCCTCCTTCACGAGAGAGCCACAAAAGCCTTATTTCTGACTGAAATGTTTAGAATCAATTTTCCACCTCCCACATACGATTTAAAAAAAAAGTAATGAATAATATTGAGATCCCCTAATTATTCTGGTTAGGCGGTTGGCATCCTGATGACTCAGTTAAAAGGGGCTTTTGCATTTTGTTTGCAAAAATATTAAGCCTGCACATCAGGATTTAGTCCTGTGAAGATGGCATGTTTTTTTTCTCAGTTATTTTACTGAATAAATTAAGCTTTTTTTTTTTTTTTTAGCCTGGTGTCATGAGAAATAAGGTCAATAAGATTGTGTTACCTCACTGTCTTCCACTTCCTCTTCTCCCTCCTCGTCTGTTTTTAGTCAATTTAGGCAGAAGCCTCAAAGATTCCTGTGTCTTACAAAATTTGTAATAATCAGGGACTGAGTAGGAGACTGACTCTATTAATGCTCCTTCTGAGTGAAAGGAATGGACGTCTTGACTGTGACTTAGTTGTTGTTAACAGCTGCCACACGGACAGCCAGCATGGGCAGCTGGGATGTCCATGGTCCTATGCTCTCTTGCAGGTGTTGTCTCTAGGCCAGCCAGTAAGCCCCCGAGAGATGTATGGGCGGATGGGGGTACCACGGTGTGGAAGCACTGGGAACAAAGCTGGGAGCATTATGGGGCAAAGCCTATGAGCCCCTGGTGAGGGAGCTATGTGTAATACAGCGGGAGTGCTTGGCGGTATGTGGAGAAGCTCTCGTTCTTGAGGTGAGTAGATGTGGTGCGGCACATGCAAGACAAATCTGTGTGAAGTGGATTTGAACAGCTCTGCTGTTCATGCGCTAACTTTCTTTCTTTTATGTTCAACTTCTACTGTTATTTCGTCCATTTTTCTTGCTCTGGCATAGGTCACAGAGAGCTAACTACCTACCCAGTCAGTAATCTCTGCAAAGGACATGCTTTTGTTGTTGTCCAGAACTGCATTCATCCTTTCAGATGATCTCCATCTACCCTAGATTTTTTTATAATTTCTTTCTCATGATCATCATTTCCTAAAGTGAAAAGCTATCAAAGGTAAATGTATGCTTCAGCTTTTTTATTACTTTCCATTTACCAAGAGTATTTTTTCTTGGGTGTAAATGCTTTATGTCACCTTTATTTTTCTCCGTGTTTATTTTAACTCCCTGTTTCTTGCTTGCTGCATAAAGATAATTTATTATCCTCTTTGTAGCTGTTAGGTACTCAAGAAGTGCAATGTCATGTGCAAACTGCATAGGTACTTCTCCTTTATTCTCTGAAATCTTACTGCACAACAGCTTTCCAAAAACTTCCACCAAGCATATATAGAAAAAGGGAGTTGATAGAGTTGCACTAGCAGATTTCTTTTTTGTTTTTTCCTCTCTTGCTCTTAAAAAATGGTTTCCTGTTGCTATCTGGTAATTGTTACTATGGGGAAATAAGCACTACTTTAGCCCCAAATTAATGAGCTTCATGTGGCAATTACTTGGCAGAATTTCACGGTATGCTGGTCAGATTAGATGATTCTTCTGGCATAAAAATTTATGAATCTATAAATTTCTGTTTCTCACTTGTTCTCGTAATGCTTCCTAACATTTCCAATGAGTAAGAGCCTTCTGATCTATCGAATGCCCAAAGCTGAGGTAAATTATTCTGCATGACCTTCAATACTTTTCTGTCATTTTAGGTCTGGTCTTACAGATGTTGTGTCTCTGAAGCTCTCAGTAGGCTAGGAGTTATAGGTGCCTAGGAATGCCAGCCCGAGCATTTGATATACTGCATTAACGTGAAAAATTGGGTGGCATGTCCTAGGCATGGGTTGCTTGCCATGTAAAATCCTTTGTAATTAGCTGGCATACAGGAGTAAGGTGTTGATAACTCACAGGGAACTTATATATTTTTTATGGATACATTATTGTGGCAGAAACAGTAGATTTCTATTGATGTATTATTTAGGAATTTATTACATTTTTTTGTAATCCCCACTCGCCACAGCCTCTGCTGTAAGCTTTCTCCTGCCACCCAGGGTTTCTCTGGCCGTGTACCTGAACCCACGACTCAGCTCTGGTGCGGCACAGCTGCACCACCTCCGCCTGGGCTGCTCAGAAAAAGCTGTGAGAAAGGCTGCACGGAGATAAGGAGGGTAAAATTACAGGCAGAAGTAGGATTGTTGAGATAGGATCCGAAGTAGCTGGAGGATTCAAGAGGAAAAACATCAGTGTGGCAAGGTGTGAAAAAGTAAAGGAAAAACATTAAGGAGGCTGGTCATGCCAGTCAGGGCTGTGAGCTGCGAAGCATCTGGTCAAATGATCAGTGCTATCAGGAGCGGGTGGACAAGGGCAGCTCTGTGACACTGAGGACCTGCTCCAGGGAGCTGCAGAGGCCAGCTCTGCCTCTCCCTGCTCGTGCCTGCTTGGCCAGCAAAAGCTGTCGGGGTGCTTGGTTAGGGCTGGGCAGCACACCTGTGCCTAGCATTACAGCTGGTTAAATGCTACCTACCTGCTGCTCTCTGTTTGCCATTACATAACTGCTTTATGCTTTAAAGTTGGTTTTTTGGGTTTTTTTTTTTTGGTCTTGCTTTGCAGAATCCCTTGTACCAGGGTAAGGAGACCAGAACAAACGAACTCAGAAGATCAGTGATACTTTCCTTAAATACCAGGTTCAATATTCCCATGTATTTTGCAAAGTTTACTTTTTTTTTTTAATGTTAGTTAACATTTTTTAAGTCTTCATTCTAATTTCCCCTATTGTCATGCTCTTAATAAATGCTACTGTCCCTCCTTTCTTCTGATTCTATTGTGTGTGTTGTATCACTCACTGTTTTGAGACTTTTTAATTATTTGCCTTTTTTCGTTAGGAATTCCTGCAATGTCCTGTAGTGAAGCTTTAGGTAAGAAGCAGGTTTAACCTATGGATTTGCAACATCCTGATGCAGCATGAGCTGTAATCTTCACAAAAACCTTTGTGTTATTGCTGGGAAAGGTGTTCGGACTACAGGACAAGATCCCGGCAGATGACAGGCGTGTTTCTCATTGCTTGCCAAACGCAAGCATGACTTTAAGTTGCCCTAATCAAGCAGCTGAAGATTCCCCAGAAGGCAGGAACAAGAGGATCTGCCAGTGAAAGAAAACTATCAGAAATCAGACGTGCAGCCTTTCCAGCCTGCCTGACAATTGTAGGTGCTCCTAAAGACCCCTTTAGTATAGGCCAGCAGAAATTAAAGCTTCAAAATTACTAAGAAAGGCTCTGTGAGAGGGCTGAAGAAAGGAGTTTTGGGTTCATCTGGAGTGGCACTCAGGCACACAACACTCAGACAGACAAAGCAACGGCTGCAATTAGGTATAACGACAGCCAATCACTTGGCAGGAGAGAGAACTCTTCAGAACCAGCTTAACAAAAAAATTTTTCTAATGAGTGATCCATAAAGAGATTTTGAAGGGTGGAAAGACACTGAAGAAAATGAAGAAACATAAGGGGCAGATCCTGAATAGGCCTGTAAGTCAGAAAACACTTGAAAGATTTTCTTCCAAATTTCTTGGGGGAGGAGACGGGGAAAAAAAGCTTCAGGGCATATTTAATACTTAGTAGGATAAATCATCACTGTTAAATGAAAAAAGTATGGTGACTGATGGAAAGGATGTAATAATTTATAAAGACAGACCTTCACAACTGTCAGCATAAACCCAAGGAATGCAAAGAGACCCAAGGGTTTTTCTTATAATACTGGTAGGAAAACTGCAGCCACAGAAGTAAGACATACTCACACAGGCACATGGATTATTAGTTTTTCATTAAATTTCATTGTTGAATCAGAAGGTCTACTGCTTGCTAATGAAGGATCATTTTTAGCAAACATTTTTGTTATTATATATTATGTGTACTATTGCAACATTTTTGTTAATGCCGAGTACTACAAAGTCATGAAAGGATTTAAAATCTCACTATTTTAGAAGTATTGGGTTCTCTGTATTTGTTTTAATGTTCAATTTTTTAAAGATTTCTTCCTCTAATTCAAAGTGCTAAGAACATAGCTCCTTCAAACTCTTATTTAATTGCTTCAGTCAAGGAGTTTAGGAACTTTAGGAAAAACACTACATATCAACGGGTCAAATAAAAATGGCACAGCTGACAACAGTGATAGCTCCTTAAACCATGTACAATGAAAGATCTCATTGTATGTTTGAAGAGCAAAATACCCTGAAGGAATTAGGGTTTAAATAAGTGAAACAACCAAATGGTTGAAGAAAGAAAGATATTCTCACAGTGTCTCAGCTGTAGTTTCCTGACAGACTCACCCGGGGAGACTTTATAAAATTAAAAAGAAATCAGTTGTTTTGCAGTTTGGAGAAAGACAGTTTACAGCAGGTTTCAGTTCATATATAAACCAAATATCTCTCACTTTGATGAACTTTGATCACTGGGCAAAACTAAATCCCTTTCTGATTGTACTAAGTAGGAATACATTGGCCATCAACTCCAGAGTAAAAATGGTATCCTTAGGTTATTGAAGTTAAGAGGAACATGGTTGCAAGTTTTTTTTAAAAAATCAACTAATTTCTGTGGGTCGTCTAAATAAGATTGCATCATACATTAGCCACATCTTTTATCAGTGTATTCACTTACTCTTCTGATGTCTAAGACAAGCCAATAAATCCTACATAAGAATATAGAATTCCAGTTCATAACCCAAAGAAAGAGAGAGATGAAAAAAAAAATAATTAAAAGCATTAGTTACTGGGGTTTTTTAAGCAGACAAAATGAATAGAAGTTTTCCCACCTCAACAGTTAATTCTGTACCCTAACTACAACCTTCCTTCACTTGGGAAGCAAAAGGAAGAGAAACAGGTTCTGAAGGCTGCTTTCTTTGAACCAGACAAATGAAAACACTGCCATTTATTTGAGGCAGACATGGTATTTACCTGATGAGTTAAAATGTTTCATTTCATTTTGTCCCTTAGGGAACTTCTGTCCCAACAGCAAACTTTTTTTTGTTTTATTTTACTTGTTTTGACTTGGTATTCTAGGCTTTTGCAACTTGGCCAAAATAGAACAGATAAATCATGGTTGCTGGAAAACAAAAAGAAAAGGAAAGGTATAGGTAGATAATTAGATATGTATACATGTAGAAACCAATTTACAGAAGAAATTAAACCCTGTTACTTCAGAATCTGATCATTTCAACACAAATTTTCATACATATCTATTTTCTACGGAATAATAGTGTATTTTGACAGGTACAAAAAAGCCTTTAGGAAAAGCTTCTAAATGCTTTCTCAGTTGTTTGTTTGGTTTTTTATTTTTTCACATACAAGGTAGCTGCTTAATGTTATAAATTTGGACTCACCATCATCTCTCAAACACATGATAATGAAGCCCTACTCCCTTCCCATGCCTATGAAGGTGAGACCTTTTCCTGCACTGTACTAAACCAGTAAATCACACCGTATGACATTTGTATTCATTGCCTTTTTTCTAACTGTGCATTAAAGGAAGGATTAAAAAGTATAAAATAATTTTTTTTAAAAAGTGAATTGCTATCTGTCCCAGAGATGCCCTGTGGAATTTTCTTTGTCAATGAGATCTGGTACCTTTTAGGTACTACTGACTTTATCATGATTTCTACTCCTGTTTCTCCTAAGTATTTTCTTTATGCTTCCTCACTGTTTCCGTTAAAGAATTTTGTGTCCATTTCAGTATATTAACACTGAACTACCCCATGCAACCTGAGAAATTGCCAAAAATTGTCTTCCAAAAGATCTTTCCAAGACAGACTAATTGTCCTTGACACCGGCAGTCTGTGCAGCAATGCTCAAATGGGGCACCTGCAGAGGTAGCACAAGTCAAAATAAATCTGGGTAGCTTTTAGGGGATCTCCGAGGCAGAGAAACACCAGGATAAGTGGTAGGTGCCCCTGCTGCCTGGCCAGAGTGTGTGTGTGGGTTTATACATACTTCAGTACTTTGCAGAATGTGTGCTGGCCCTGATGCTGTCTTGGAGAAGCATGAAAACAGTCTCTAAAGGCAGTTGGATATGGAAGGACACCCTAACCTCCCACAAGGTCCAGGCTACAGAAATGAGTGTCTGGTTTCAGCCCCAATTTTACTTTCAGTCCTCTAATTTTCTTTCAGTCCAGAAAGGTTTTGGGTGGTGACCTTCCAGAAATAACATCTCTGTGCAGATGTCTTCGATTACACCTCTCCTTTAAAAATACTGTGCCATGACAGAGAATTCCCCACGGGTCAAATCCCATTGTCAGAGGTAAATGGTAGGATATTCTACTGAGTAAAATAAGTGCAATTTGAAAGCATTGTTCACAGGGCTTTACCAGAGCTTGTTTTTACATTTTACTTGTTGACTATGTTGTTGCTTCAGGGCCCCATAACAATCTGTGCCAATAGTTAAAACTATATTTTTCCATCCACTCTTCATGCTGCTCAAAATTACTGGTCTTCCAATTATGAACAAAGGGTGATTTATCATTGTGGCTAAAAGGAGTGGAATTCGCCCATTGTAAATTCAAGGTAATCTGTTTTTCCATTAGTAGCTTTGGTTCAACAGCTAATGAAGGCAGAAGCCAGTACATTAGAGAATTGTTGTAAGGTGACATTTTAATGAGAACATAACTTTTGGGGAACTTAGAAAGGATATGCAGCCACAAACCCCACTAGGACATTGAAGGCTGGCCTTACTTTCTTTCATCTGAGGCAAATAACTGCCAGAATAGTTTTATTTAAATGTGTCTCGAACTGTCTGTACTTCCCATGCATAAAGAGCAGGGCAGCCCAATTCATTGAATACAGAGAAACGGATACCCCTGTTCAGGCCAGGCATGGCTGCTCACCAGTATTTCAAGTCTTGAGTTTCTTACGACCATTTTACTCTAAATGATTCATTAAGAACATTTCTGAGCTATACCTTTGAGTGAAAAGGCCCCACCTGTTTATGCACATATCCAGATTCAAATGTACATAGAAACTTGTGGTTCCTACTTACAGGTTATGCTATGTGTATAAACTTAAGTCCTTAATCCACATCTTATTTATTCTGCAGTTGGATTTCCCTTCAGTTTGTGACATTAAGTACCACACTGCTTAAATAAAATGTATATATTTCTTTGTTTCAAGCCATTAATTTGGTAGTGTCCTCCTTCATATTATGTGCTCATGAAAGTATTCTACGACTCATGCTATTTCCAGACAGCAGTTACCGTCTGCTGTCAAAACCCACCATGTTTCTGTAATTAATCTCTATTATAAAAGGACATGAATGGTTCTGGGGGAACAGTAAAAAAGAAGAGAGGACTCGGAGACAAGCTTTGGTTCCTTCAGGCTGGTGTAAAACAGATTGTGGGGCAGTACCCTTGGAGGTGAGCCTCTGTCCCTTGTGTGCCTGGGGGGACATCACTGTGTGCCTGTGTGCTGTCCAATTTCTCCAGCTAGCGGTGGGCTTGGTCAGCAGCGTCCTGCTGGAGCTGGGAAGCATCACCATTTCCGTTCCAAAACAAGGTTTTCTAATTTCCAAATTCAAGGGCTAAAAAGCAAGTTTAAAATATTGGTCAAAACCTGAACTTTGCTGTATTTTAACGTGTGAGGGGTACTGGCTGGTGAAATCTGGAAACCCATCCAGGCTGGTACCAGAGCCCCGTTGTGCCGTGCTCAGTCCAGCGAGGCCTCCTGTGCTGACACACGGTGAGCCTGATTGATCCAGGATGCCGGCTGCTTTCCACCAACAGATAAGCAGAAAGCAGATGCCGTGGGGCCAAGGGCCTCGCTTAGTGAGTAAGAGGACAGGATATCTGCACGAGGTGCGAGACAGCGAGCAACCCATCTCTGCACATTGCTTGGACTGCTAATTGCTTGTAATACCAGCTGACCAGGCTCAACCACCCAGGAGGTCCCTTTCAGCGCTATGCAAACATGCTTATTATGGTTGTCCTTTTGTACAAGGAGATATTCTTCTTTTGTGTCAAGGAGATAAAGGCCCAGACACATTCCAAGAGCTCTGCACTGTGTTGACACACGGCGTCGCTCCATGAAACGATGCCGCCTTCCTCTTGCCCAGCTCTACCACAGCCAGCCATGGTGCAAACATGAGCTGGAAGCTGCCAGCAGAAGCCTCAGAAGCTGGGTGGTCATGGCTAAGTGGTGGAACACTTGGACCCAGCCCAGTGACCCTGCACGCAGCGTGGAGACTTCTATGGAATTTAATAAGAGACATGTCCCTGTGAAGGACGTTTTCAGTAGTTGCAGTGTTTGAGCAGGCATATTTAGGCCAGGATCCCTGTGACAAACTGGGCCTAAATCAGCAAGAATATTTAAAAATGTACATTTGTGTGATAAATATGTTTGCTTCTGAATGAAAGCTGGAACAGGAAAAAATGAGTAACCTGCCGTGCTGAAAATTAAGTTTAGAAAGGCTTGTTGATTCAAATGCATCTTATTTTAAACAACAGTGTTAATCTTAAGGTTTCCAATTATAAGAAAGAAGAACAAGTGCAAATGTCTTTGTGAACATTATATTCAAATGTGAGTAATTGAAGAAATGAGAACATTCTGTCCCTTGGTGGAACTGCGCGAGCTTTATAATATTTGCTCAAATTTAGATAACGTAACAAACTGAATGCAGCTCACATTGCAGTTAGCAAGAAGCATTATTTTCAAAATCAAAAGGGCAATTATGAATGAAGAAAAGAATAAAATTACACAGTGCTGTTTTATTATAGTATCAAAATAGAATCGATGAAGCAAAGTCAGAATTTAAAAGAAATCTGGATAGCTGTTATTTAGGTTGGCTGGCTATTTGTAAGGGTGCCTGACAGAAATGGAATTCCAGAAATGCTCTTGAAAATGTTATTTGCAAAGTGCAGTTCCTTTTACTGAGATTTGTACTATGAGTTTTGCATATAAAAAGATACTCTCTAAATTGATAAGAACTTATATGCCTTTCCAAATAAACACATAGAAAGGAATAATAACAGTAAAGGCTGGAAAAGTCCTGCTTGGCCTTCTAGTCTAGGTCACTTGTCAGAGGATGATTATTTCTTACTGCATATTCTCTGGCGAATTGTTCAGCCTAGTTTTGAAGTCCCAAGTGATGGTACTCGTACATTTTCCTTGTAAGATAGCCCCAGAGTTCAGGTTCACTATGGAGCAAAGAAATGTCAGCAGTGTCCTGATTTGTCACATAAGACAGAGGTTCCAAGATACCCTATTTTGGGACACAAATGCCCCATCATTGTAACTCCAAAATGTCAGGAGATTTTTAAAATAATCTTTAGAGGACCCATTATTTTCTTTAATTCAGTGACCATGCCATGTGTATGCCCTTCTTGATTCACCTCCAGAGCTGTAGGTGGGAAGGAAAGACTGTGTCCTTTTTGTGGGCTGCAGGGGTAAACGTGGACTTCTGATCCTTCAATGCCCAGCAAGGCTCAGTGCCTTTCTAATGTAGGCCAATTCTGCTAACAGACATGCAGGGGCTCTGACGGTTTGTTAGATCTTACTTGCAGCTGCTTTGGTTTCTGGCAGTCTGTGTGCTTTGAAGTTATGAGAAGAAATTGAACCGTAGAGCTGCCTTCGGACAGAGGACCAGCGACTGCTCTGCTGTGGCTGGGGAAGCTGAGGATGGGGAAGGTTATGCTATTCTACAGCTCTTGGGGCAAGAGGAACAGTTTCAATTTTAATTTTAATTAGTAGCATGCCAGTATAACTGGGAGAATCTGCGTGTAGTCTTGGAATTCCTGATACTTTTTGGAGAGTGCTTAAAGTGCAGGGGCTCAGACAAGAGATCCTTTAGGTGAAATTTCACACTCATTAAAAAGCTACAGAAGAAAACAAGTTGTGACTGTGAAATCAGCCTCTGACCACAGGTAAACTAAGGAAAATCAAATCAGGAAAGCTAAAGTCACAAAGGTGACCTTGTGGGACCATCCAGAAACTCTAATAAGGAGGCTACTGTCTACTGTAATGAATGGGGTTTAAAAATGCAGCTAACATTTGGAATAGAAGAGAAGAATGAGAGTGTAGGTTTTTTGGAGGTTTTGGAGATTTCTCTTGGTCATAGGACCAGCTAAGGTTAAAGAAAGCTGCTGTGAGCATAAAACAAAACCCGGAACAACCTGGCTGATTATGGTCTCCGAGTGAAATAAAAACCAGGCTCCACTGGGAAGTTGTAGCTGCACTCAGAAGTGTTCAACAAGCTGTTATCTCCAGGATGCAAGAGGTCCATGAGACATCAGAACTTGGTCGACAGCATTAAAAAAATTCTCCAAATACACACATTCCTACAGATGCAAATAAGAAACACAATGTGGAAAAATAGAATTAATAAATGACTACTCAAAGCTTAGGTTAAATTTTATTTGGCTGTTAATGAAAAGCAGTGAAGTGATGGTTCATAAAGACACGGTGATCCTTGGCTTTAAAAAGTTGAGAAATAGTGTCTAAAGTAGCACTTCTCCTTGGTGTGTCTCCTCTTTCAGTTTTTAAGAAACTCTCAGCCTATTCTCATAGGAGAGGTGCTCCAGCCCTCCGATCTTCTTTGTGGCCCTCCTCTGGACCCACTCCAACAGGTCCATGTCCTTTTTAATCTTTATAATCTTGAAAAGTTAATAAAACAGCTGTGTTGGCATACCCATGCTGACTAGATGTTCCCCTGAGGCCAAGGAAAGACATAGTCTTGCATTGCTACTGCTCAGACCATGGGAGATGCAGGAAGCCAGGACCCAAGGGATGACCCTCCTGGACAAAGGCGATGCTCTATGGCTGTGCGACAGCTATTGCAACAAGGGCCAAGAGTTTCAAAGTTGAAAATTCAAAAATATAAAAAGGGTTCTTTACCTTCAGCTTTGTCCTGTCTCTGGCTGCTAATACTGTATTTTCACTCTACCTCTCCATGCTTCAAGCATCTGTCTAATGTGGGGAGGGGCTGTTTTAATTCAAGCCCCTCTGTCTCTTACTCGTAAAGTTTCATGTGCGGATTTAAGCACTTTGCTCTGTTCTTGTTATCTGAAGGGAAAGCTAAATGAGCTCAAAGTACATTTGGTCTTCATGAAAAAAGATAAAATGAAGAATTTCAAAGAGAAGATGTTTTCACTGCTTACATAATAGCTGCCATCTTGGGCTAACGCAACTCTCTGAAATTTTCCCAAACAAAATGTAGTGTCATTTCACATCAGTACTTACATCTCCTTGTGGCTTTAGGGGAGATATAAAAAAAACTTTGAATATTTGCTTCATTCTCAGCCTCCCAGCTGATGCATAGCACTGTGAAACTATCTGACAAGACAAGTAATCATGTTACTCAGTTTATGGCAAGGATGTGATAACTTTATACCAGTGTAGAATTGCATTTCTTACCTGAATACAAAGATGAAAAGGTGACAGGAGGTAATGCAACCAAAGATATCAATAAAATTCCACTGACATAATTACTCCATGCAAGAAAGTCTTCTGAAGCAAAGTTCTGTGGCAGAACCTCTGTCTATATTAGTAAGTAGTGCAACCCAGGATCTGCAAAGCAAAGCAGTTGAGGCTGTGGACCTGGTGTCTGTCTGCATTTCAGGAGGTCTTACTCTGGCCTAGCTCTAGCCTTCCTGCTTGGACTGAACACCCATGAGCAGCTGGAGTGCCTTAGGTGCTCCCTGAAATGCCAGTTTAGCTCCACCAAGAGGAACCCAGCTTGCGTAGAGTGACTCGAGTCCTTTCCATGATGTCAACCGAGGCACTGCAAGTGAGGACAACAGGGAGACTTCTTTCAAAACTGCACACCTGCCACAGACCAAAATGCTACTATAGATGCAGCCCACGTAGAGTACCTGAAAAAAAGATTTGCAATTCATTTGTTTGAGTCACTGGACACAAGTGAACTTGATCAACTAGTTGTGTTTGCTTTGTTGATGAATGGTTTGTTTGGCGTTTTGTAGGGTTTTTTGTTGTGGGTGGGTTTTTTTGTTGTTTGCTTTCCTCTTTTCTTTAAAAGCTTTTAGAATAAATAACTACAGCCAGATAATTCTATGAGATAAATTACTGTGGTATGAACATGGAATTCTTCTTCAGGCAAGAGACGTATTACTGTTTGCATATTTCCAATGGAATGAGGAGAGATTTGTTTCACTCTGTCTATGGATGATTGAGTGGCTTGGTTCAGAGAATCTCTTAAAGCAAAAATGATGCCCAATGAACTATGAGATGAGTCTGGCTAAGGCATAAATGCCTGTAATTTCTACTTCACCTTTGTCCCTTATTGTTTAGAAAAATGAGGACAGGGTACCAGAGCTTACAATTGCATACATGGCTTATCTTTATTGGGCCAACCTTCTGGCATGGTTTCATAAAATCAGAAATGGATCTGAGATAATTTTCAAATTGAAGGAGTCAGTGTTCATTATGCTGCTGCCCATTCTGATATTTTTGGCCATTGGAATCATGTAAACATTGACAGGATATAAGGATCCAGACTGAAATTACCATTGTGGAGGCAACAGATGGTTATGGGAACATTAAGTAAACTTCTGTTTGTTGCTAACTGCAAAATGGAAACCTGTCAACATTAGCAGATTCTGATCTTTTCATTTCTGATCTTTTCA
Source organism: Chionis minor (assembly GCA_013398295.1). NCBI lineage: Eukaryota > Metazoa > Chordata > Aves > Charadriiformes > Chionidae > Chionis > Chionis minor. Next base: position 68,566 of record VZSF01004323.1, read on the forward strand.
CTTCATTGGGTAAAAAACTGTCTGGATTGCCAGGCCCAAAGAATTGTGGTGAATGGAGTTAAATCCCGTTGGTGGCCAGTCACAAGAGGTGGTCCCCGGGGCTCAGTATTTGGGCTTGTTCTATTTAGTATCTATATCAACGATCTGGACCATGAGATCGAGTGCACCCTCACTGAGTTTGCAGAGGACACCCAGCTGGGTGGGAGTGTTGATCTGCTTCAGTATAGGATAGCTCTGCAGAGGGATCTGGATGGGCTGGATCAATGGGCCGAGGCCAAAGGTATGAGGTTCAACAAGGTCAAGTGATGGGTCACAACAACCTCATACAGTGTTACAGGCCTGGGGAATAGTGGCTGGAAAGCTGCCTGGTGGAAAAGGACCTGGGAGTGTTGGTTGACAGCCAGCTGAATATGCGGCAGCAGTGTGCCCAGGTGGCCAAGGCGGCCAACAGCATCCTGGCTTGTATCAGGAACAGTATGGCCAGCAGGACTAGGGAAGTGATTGTCTGTACTCAGCACTGGTGAGGCCCCACCTTAAATAATGTGTTCAGTTTTGGGCCCCTCACTACAAGAAAGACATTGAGGTGCTGGACTGTGTCCAGAGAAGGGCAACAAAGCTGGTGAGGAAGCTCTGGAGCACAAGTCTTATAAAGAGCAGCTGAGGGAACCAAAGTTGTTTAGTCTGGAGAAAAGGGGGCTGAGGGGAGATCTTATCACTACAACTACTTGAAGGAGGTTGCAGCGAGGTGGAGGTCGGTCTCTTCTCCCAAGTAACAAGCGATAGGACAAGACAAGATGGCCTCAAGATACATCATGGGAGGTTTAGATTGGATATTAGGAAAAATTTCTTCAGCAAAAGGGTTATCAAACATTGGAGCAGGCTGCTCCAGTGGTTGAGTCACCATCCCTGGAGATATTTAAAAGATGAGTAGAAGTAGTGCTGAGGGATATGGTTTAGTGGTAACTTGGAAGTGCTAGGTTAGTGGTCGGACTTGATGATCTTAAAAGTCTCTTCCAACCATAATGATTCTATGATTCTAAGGTTGAAGACCAGTTGGAGAATAATTTCAACCTGGAAAGGTTAATTTGAACAGGTGAGGCATCCCTCAGTACACGAGTCTACACAGAAATAGTCAGTCTTCAAGGTGCAAGGTTCAGATAGTACATATTTTAAAGATTCAGGGTATTAAAATGATGTTACCTAACTGAGCCTGTATAAAACTTACTATTTGTACACAGATCTGGAGACACTGACGCTGGCTGCCTTTAAGTTGCTTCCAAAGAAAGTTTAATCACAAATCATGGTACTGTTGCATGCTGCAGATGGATTGTTGCTGATGAATGTTTATTTTAGACAGTCTGGGCCTGGATTTGGAGGTGAGTATATATTATCGTACAACAAAGTCTGGAGAGCAGTGGGGTTTGAGCCTCCTGCTCCCTGTGGGCTGTGTAGCTCTACACAAGAGTTTGGGTTCTGTGTAGTCACTCAGTGAAATTCAACAGCCTTCCAATAGGGGTTTATATTCAAACTCTGATCAGACCTCCTTTGAATAATTCCTTACTTCTTGAAAATCAAAATGCTTGCAAATTCCTAACTACCACCACCAAGAGATATAATTATGCATTTGAATACACACTTGCATACACGCATATGCCTCAGGTTATTTGTAATTGCTGATAAAACCCATCTGATTTTAACAAATCATTTGGAATCCACCCCCAAAATGACAGCTATTTACTCTCCCTATCACAAAAGCAAATGGTTGGATTGGCTCAATGTAACAGTCCCAACAAAAAGGCAGAATATTTTTTTAAACACAGATTGAGCAATACAGTCAGCCTTAAGGTGGTGGTTTCAGGTCATGGTGAAGGCAGCGTGTGTAAATAAGGGGCTGGAAGTTCATAGAATTTGGATCTTGAAGTTAGCAAAGAAGGCATGGCATGGTAGTAAAACGCTGTTTTTGACTCAAGCTTTTCTGTAACAAAATATATGCATATGTTGTTTGAAAATGGAGTTGCTATGGTAATTTGTTATTTACCAGAGAGGAGTAATTGAACAAATTTTTTTCCTAACTGGTTTATGAACAAGTCACACCTGTTCCTGAGTGGGTTTAAATTACTCACCCTTCTTTTCTATGCCAAACTTTTCATGTTCAATTGCTTTGCTATTTCAGATTCCGTGCACTCCTTGCACTGATGACTGGTGCCACTTCTCATTTGCAAAAGTAATTTTTTTCTAGCTGGCATCTTAAAGGATAAGAAAAATCATTATTTTTTTATTTAGAACCTCTACCTATAAATCAATAAAACCTATGCATTGATCGTGTCTTCACATGTATATAAAAAGTATGTATCTAGGTATATGTATATACACAGCTGTATTTCATTGAAACTGAGGTAAGCGCTACTGTTTATTAGATTGCAGAGATTTAATATTCATCAGTTTTACTTCTGCTCATGCCAAAAGAATTCTCTGAACAGATGAGGAATTGGATCCACAGAAGAGAGTATATAAAAAAAAAATTGTTTCCAAAATTAATTGATTTTCAATTTCGCACAGTGTGGTGTGCACAAAGCCAGCCTAGAGGTAAATGTCATACCTACTGAATTATAGCAGCTTAGAAGCTTCCTCTGCCATTTAGTACANGCTGAGGGAACCAAAGTTGTTTAGTCTGGAGAAAAGGGGGCTGAGGGGAGATCTTATCACTACAACTACTTGAAGGAGGTTGCAGCGAGGTGGAGGTCGGCTCTGGAGCACAAGTCTTATAAAGAGCAGCTGAGGGAACCAAAGTTGTTTAGTCTGGAGAAAAGGGGGCTGAGGGGAGATCTTATCACTACAACTACTTGAAGGAGGTTGCAGCGAGGTGGAGGTCGGTCTCTTCTCCCAAGTAACAAGCGATAGGACAAGACAAGATGGCCTCAAGATACATCATGGGAGGTTTAGATTGGATATTAGGAAAAATTTCTTCAGCAAAAGGGTTATCAAACATTGGAGCAGGCTGCTCCAGTGGTTGAGTCACCATCCCTGGAGATATTTAAAAGATGAGTAGAAGTAGTGCTGAGGGATATGGTTTAGTGGTAACTTGGAAGTGCTAGGTTAGTGGTCGGACTTGATGATCTTAAAAGTCTCTTCCAACCATAATGATTCTATGATTCTAAGGTTGAAGACCAGTTGGAGAATAATTTCAACCTGGAAAGGTTAATTTGAACAGGTGAGGCATCCCTCAGTACACGAGTCTACACAGAAATAGTCAGTCTTCAAGGTGCAAGGTTCAGATAGTACATATTTTAAAGATTCAGGGTATTAAAATGATGTTACCTAACTGAGCCTGTATAAAACTTACTATTTGTACACAGATCTGGAGACACTGACGCTGGCTGCCTTTAAGTTGCTTCCAAAGAAAGTTTAATCACAAATCATGGTACTGTTGCATGCTGCAGATGGATTGTTGCTGATGAATGTTTATTTTAGACAGTCTGGGCCTGGATTTGGAGGTGAGTATATATTATCGTACAACAAAGTCTGGAGAGCAGTGGGGTTTGAGCCTCCTGCTCCCTGTGGGCTGTGTAGCTCTACACAAGAGTTTGGGTTCTGTGTAGTCACTCAGTGAAATTCAACAGCCTTCCAATAGGGGTTTATATTCAAACTCTGATCAGACCTCCTTTGAATAATTCCTTACTTCTTGAAAATCAAAATGCTTGCAAATTCCTAACTACCACCACCAAGAGATATAATTATGCATTTGAATACACACTTGCATACACGCATATGCCTCAGGTTATTTGTAATTGCTGATAAAACCCATCTGATTTTAACAAATCATTTGGAATCCACCCCCAAAATGACAGCTATTTACTCTCCCTATCACAAAAGCAAATGGTTGGATTGGCTCAATGTAACAGTCCCAACAAAAAGGCAGAATATTTTTTTAAACGCAGATTGAGCAATACAGTCAGCCTTAAGGTGGTGGTTTCAGGTCATAGTGAAGGCAGCGTGTGTAAATAAGGGGCTGGAAGTTCATAGAATTTGGATCTTGAAGTTAGCAAAGAAGGCATGGCATGGTAGTAAAACGCTGTTTTTGACTCAAGCTTTTCTGTAACAAAATATATGCATATGTTGTTTGAAAATGGAGTTGCTATGGTAATTTGTTATTTACCAGAGAGGAGTAATTGAACAAATTTTTTTCCTAACTGGTTTATGAACAAGTCACACCTGTTCCTGAGTGGGTTTAAATTACTCACCCTTCTTTTCTATGCCAAACTTTTCATGTTCAATTGCTTTGCTATTTCAGATTCCGTGCACTCCTTGCACTGATGACTGGTGCCACTTCTCATTTGCAAAAGTAATTTTTTTCTAGCTGGCATCTTAAAGGATAAGAAAAATCATTATTTTTTTATTTAGAACCTCTACCTATAAATCAATAAAACCTATGCATTGATCGTGTCTTCACATGTATATAAAAAGTATGTATCTAGGTATATGTATATACACAGCTGTATTTCATTGAAACTGAGGTAAGCGCTACTGTTTATTAGATTGCAGAGATTTAATATTCATCAGTTTTACTTCTGCTCATGCCAAAAGAATTCTCTGAACAGATGAGGAATTGGATCCACAGAAGAGAGTATATAAAAAAAAAATTGTTTCCAAAATTAATTGATTTTCAATTTCGCACAGTGTGGTGTGCACAAAGCCAGCCTAGAGGTAAATGTCATACCTACTGAATTATAGCAGCTTAGAAGCTTCCTCTGCCATTTAGTACACATGCAAATTTCAGGTGAGAATTTTTTCGGTGATATTTTTGTTTTGTTTTCTTTTTGTTAAGTCCCAGCACAACAATAAGTTATACAGTGAGGAATCAGCTTAATTTATAGCAAATCTCCCGGCAGGTTATAAGTGTCCATTAGTATCACTTGACAAACCCTTGCCAGAAGGGAAGAATGAGATCAGCAGATCATGAGTATATTATGATTTGGTCCTACCACAAATTCAATTAGATCAAAGCTTACTAGCTCCAAATGCCCATTTTTAATTTTATAGTAATGCCTCAGGGCAAAGAAATGGGTGCCACCGCAGACAAGTTCTGTGATGATAACTGAGACATTTAAGACTCAAAATATTCCTGATTTTTAGACCTATAATGTCAGCTTTAAGGATTTTTAATTAACACCTTCTGCATGCATTAAATATGCTCGTTTCAGCCAACAAAGATTTTTTTTTTTCCTCTTGAATTCTCTGAAAAGAGTTTTGCTTCGGGTCTTTTATCACTATCAAGAAATAATAGCAACCACCACATTAAAAAGAAATTACCCGACAAAATGAAAGATTTGCTTGGCGGAGAACACGAGAGAATGTGTACAGTTGTGGGTTAGCTCTTACTTACCATTAATTATACTGCTGTATTCTTCGGAGGAGGAAACAAGATGTTTTAGTTGAGATGGTGGGGAGTTGTAAGGGCCCGAAGGTTATGGTGAGGGGGTGAACAAATGCAGAGCTCTCTCCAGACAGACTATGAGCAACTTCAATCCTATGCATTTAAATGTCAAATACGTTCCAGCCAAATGTTGTATCTGCATGTACAGAAATCGGTACGCCCGACTAGCATGGTCCTGGGTCACAACTCGATGGGTGGTGGTGGCGTGGTTCCCCTCCCAACCTGCTGGCCCACGCCACAGAGCTAACCACTGCAAAGACTGAAGCTCCTCTTTCAGGTAAGGGTGTGCTGGGGAGTAGTGGTTTTGCTACAGCCCTGTCGGTTTTTTTTGTGAGTAGATTAGAGGACTATGTAAACAAAACTTGCTTGCATACAAAACTGCTCAGGTACACAGGGCGTCTCGTTGCTGAAAGGCTATCAGCCTCCAGAGAACACGTCGGGTTATCCTGGCAAGAAAGGCAATTTCCTCTGTAAGTGCATAATAAGGATTCGGTGATTGCCAAGAAAAAATACCCTTTCCTTCTTATTTGTCCCTACCTCCTCTTCCCCAGCTTCCACCATTCTTTCTTTCACACGTGCTACTTTCCTATTGGGTTCGTGTCCTCTTACTTTTTACCTGCTTCTTTGTTTCTCAGCCCTAAAACATAAGAGGCCCCATGGTGTCTCCTCATTCATGGTTTGGACCATTTTTTCCTCGAACTCCTTTGGAGCACAGCCCGTCTCTTCCTGCTCTTCCTGGCCACTCTCCATTACCATGGAAAATGGATTTCTCAGCTTTCTCTGGCTTCAGATTTTACGTGCCCTTTGTGGGACTCCAAAGGTGTCTGAAATGAGTAAACACGGGTGAAATTTGAGGCTGCTCTTTGTACATGTCATACAATTCACTAATGACCTTCCTGAAATCCTCCTCCCTGCCCCCAGCCAGCGAAGCTACAGAATCTTACCAGCCTGGGTTGGGGATGATTTGAGAGACTGGCTGTTAATTAACACGTTGTTAGAACCAAAAAGCTGACAAAAAGCTTAACAGCTGAGGACAAAACGTTATTGATTAATCATGCAAATTACCTCCTATTACTGTGCTCTAGTGAATTCTGTTGTGGCAATGCCTCTCTGTCTCGGGGGCATTACTGTGCTAAGTATTAAAGGAAAGAAAAGTCCTTGTTTGGGAGTGATGTTACAGTTTGTAGGATTCATATGGCTTCAGTTTGAATCCCTTGCATGCTCCATTGCAAGATTAACATCCCACAGTCTTATGGTCTTATTCCAGCATGACGTGTGACAGCAGAGACACCCGTGGATCAGCCTGTGTTAAGGCAAACAGTTTATTGGTGGCCCTGGGTAGTCTCTCACTGTTTATAACAATATGATCCGTGTGACTAGATAGAAGGAGAAATGCTTTGCTTCCAGCCAGTGGCTGGAGTTTATGATTGAGGTGGATAAATTGGCACGGCTCCTCCTCGGCACGGGGAGCGCTCAGCGGGAGGAGGACACTGGAGCCACGGTGAAGGTTTGTTATGTTTTATGCAGCGCCGGGTGCTCCAGCTGAGCACCGCTGAAACACTCTTGATCAGTATCAGCACTCTTCAAGGTTTAAAAGAAACAGCCTCCTCGGTCCTCTTGCCTTTATACTGTATTTTAAAACGGCTGCTCTCCTCAGATGCTTTTCGCTCCTTATAAAACACTCTGAACTTTTTACCTCCCAAGGAAGTGTGCTTTGAGTGCCTGCCTTGTGGCCAATATCTCCTTCCACTCAAATGCCCTCAATGGCGGGTTTTGGGGAAGGCTTTGTCTGATGGCAGCCTACTGGAAGGACCCAGAATCAGTCCAGGTCTTTCAGGTATCTTTCCCTCTAGGAACTGTTTATTTATATCCTGAAAGGCTGGGCTTTGTACCTTTGTTTTTGACCATTGTCTTCAAGCTGAGAAATACAAATGCTGAAATGACCCAAAATCTTGGAATTAAAAGAAACCCAAACCAGTCTGGCAGGGCGGATTCAAAGATTCATAACTTTTAATACTCGCAAGAGCTATTGTCATCATATCCTCCACCTGTACAATGCAGGCCTGTAACACAAACGCTTATCTTGCGATTGAGCTAGAATATGTTTTTCAAAGATGTCCACACTTGATTTAATGACTTCAGGTGATGGCAAATCTAACACATTGCTTGCTAGTTTATTCCCATATTCTGTATTTACAATTCCGATCATCCATAGCTGCAAACAGTGACAATGTAAAAGATGTCGCTATCAGAAATATTCTTCCTCTGCTACTATTTATGAGCTGATTAAGTCATTACATGGGGACTATATTTCTGGATTCAAGCCTTTGCTTAGTTACTGACTTACTGAAAAAAAAAAAATGTTTAGGGCCATATCTTTGAAAGAGTTTTCTGTGGGTGGAGAAGGGGCTTTCGTTTCACACCCATAGCGGTACTCGTTTGTTAACCCAAAGCTTGAATTCAGAAGGAGCCTGTCTCTGACATGAGGCTGGTTTGGAAAAGCTTTATCCTCTTTGTTCCTCCTCCATCCTGCTCCAGTACCAAGGGAGCATTGACACAGCTATAGCTTCACCGCGAAGACCCACTTGTGTCCTCTCTGTGCTGGACCAGTGGTGCAGAGGGACTGGAGCCCACCCGCAGCTGCCCGCAAGGGAGCGGGGCTGGCAGCCACTGGCTGGAGGAGGTGACGGAGGGGTGCAGAGAGGGCGGCAGCGAACGCAGCACCCCGGCCCGGGCTCCCCGCCACACTACCTGAGCTGGAGCCGCAAGCTGATGAGGAAAGCTGGTGGCTTGGACAGAGGATGACCCCTCTGCTCTCCGCCATCAGTCCCCCGCCCGCACTGCAGTGCCTTTGTTACCCAGCATGACTAATGCTGCAATTACACACCGGGATTTGTCCGCGCTGTGAACAGACAGCTGACAATGTGAATTTCTCTCTCCAAAATCCATTTTTGCGGGCGTTTTGCAGGCGATAAACTGAGATTTGTTTTTTTCTGTCTGGGTACTTACCTTGTACACTTTGGTCAGCCTAAACCCAAATTAGGCACAGATGAAGACTACAAATCCCTCCTAGTTTTGTATGAATTTGCGAGATGTCAATGTGAGACCATCTTGACCAGTAACGCTTTTAACATTTACTTTGGTCCTAGAGACACCAGCTTCCAGCAGAGACATAAAACAGCCTTGACCATTTCATTTGGCCTATATAACATTGCCCCTGCAGTTTCATTTCCATTCTGTCTTCAGGACTGCTTTTTTAAATTGCTGTTTAGTATTAACGGGCATTGGTATATTGACTGTCTTTTATTGATGGAAAAAATCTGTATTTTAAAAATGCAGTATTAGTAAAAAAATTGTGAAATCCTATCTGGAGAAAAGTATGTAGTTTAAAACAAGTTATTATATTGAGTCATTATGTAGCATACCTGGTGTACTTAAAGGGCTTTCATTAGCACAGAAGTCACTCATTTCTGATGTGAATGGGAGTTTTACTATTGACTCCATTGGAGCCAGGATTTCAACCATCATTTTAAGGGTTTTATTGTAGGAGGAGGTTTATTGAGCAATTTTACAGTCTTAAGGGAAGAAAATCTGTCCAGCTTCCTGTCTTATTTTTACACCTATAGCTCAGAAGCAATACCCAGACAAAATCTATAAAAACCGAATTTCTTTTATAGGCAATGGAGGATGTACTGGGTTGAATTTAGCTTGGTTGTGTTTGATGAGCTGTTTCTGTGACTCTGCATGCACTGCCTGTGCACACTGAGTGCATGGTCAGCCTGCTGTAAATTAATTGTACCAGCAGAAAATGTAGAGGAGACTCTTTTTCTTGAAAGATCAATAACACTATGCAATGTAATACTAAAAAAAACCAAATGGTGTTTTACAGGCAACACACATCCACAGCAAAGTGGTCGACTTCTTTAGCTAATTTTTTGACTAAGCTGAACACAGGGGGACCAAACTTCAAGTTGTTGGGTTGATGTGTTGCTTGGATAAAAGACAGCATTAATAGGAATGTGGAGTAAAAGATTCAATGAACTTGTAGTGTGCAAAAGGAAGAAAGAGGGCAGATGGAGAAACAAGTATAGAATGAACACAGCAGAATAAAGGCGTTCAGAAAGGGAACTAATGAAATATTAAATGCCCATAAATAGCCCATGAAACCTGTGCTGTGTAAGGCAGCATTAGCATTAGGCTAACTCTTGAATTAAGACACATCTGCAAAGAATTCAGCAAAAGCCTGAGTATAATTCTTCTCTGTCATTAGATGACTTTTGAAACAACTGGTTTATGTCAGGCTTTGATGCAGCTGCATGAAACATAAAACATGCCTTACACGTGGTAATACCTTGTGCCAGCTATCCTGTTGTTTTTTCCCCTGGACTTTGGGTTATGAGGTGTTCCGTGATGACTAAGACATAAAACAGGCTAAATAAATATGTAAGATCACTTTTTCCTCCCCCGGATACAGATTTAAATAATGCAGAATAAGTTGCTGGATCCTGCAAATCCTTCCTAGCAGTTTTGCTATGGGTGCTGACACAATAAAGTTTTTGTTGAACTGCTGTATTCAATATGCTGCTTGGACGAATAATAATTTTCTAGCTATATATTTTTGACAGGTTTCTCATGCATGTTCACATGAATTGCCTTATTTTCCTGCAGTCAGTTAAAGATAGTTTTTTTGGGGATAATCTGTATTTCCAGCTCTATGGTACACACCCTGCTGGAATGGGGTGCTACCTCTAAGCCTGAAGAATGAAGGAAAAAAAAGCCCTTAAATGGTGAAGGAAATATTTTCCTTTTGACCTTGCAGGATCTCTGTAAATATGAGCAATGATACTAGGTTTTTATAATGGTTTCTATATTTTCACTGGTGGGGATAAATTTCCAAAGTCATAGACCAGTGCACCCAGGACAACTGATCTCAGCAAGAAAGGGCTGAAGACCCCCGTAGTGGTGCCAAGACACCGGCTACTTGTGCAGGTTGGCAGCAGGCGTCGGTCCCCAGGATGTGCTGGGAGGTGCGTGCTTAGGGAAAGGCCACAGAACCTCTGCCAGAGTGGAACAGCTGGGCAGGGGACAGAAGGGGTATGTGGATGCTGCTTCCCACTGCCGCCCAGCGAGAATGGCGAGCTTCAGTGTTTTCTTTTGCCTCTTGCTCTGCAGCAGTGGAGATGCTCAGGTAACCCCGACCTGCTGTGCAGCCAGAGCTCATGGACTGCAGCCCAGATATATGTCCAAAGAAGCAAATGTTTTGGAAAACACATGGTTCTACAGGCATGGTATTCTGAGATTTATCTTGCCAGATGATCCTGCTGAATGCCAGCTGGAGTAAGAATAGCTCCTCTTGAACATTAGACATGAAACAATGGCTGCCAGAGCCTTGTAGCAGACATTTAATTTTCCTTGGCTTCCTTCAGGATGGGTGAAGCCTTCTCATTTATAAACTACATGGTAGGCCCATCCAAAATTATTTTCCTCTTGAAAAATTGCTCTGAGGAAATTGTTTATAAGCTGCTGACCTTTAAATGGCCTTCTTGTTCCATTACTGTGGTTCTTGGGTATTTAAAGCCCCGGGTCACTTTCACTTTTAATTGTGCTTTATTATTCTCCATTGTTGCAGAAAGTTTCAGTCAATTTAACTAGAAGGGAGTCTTATAGTCTTCCCTTAATGGACTGAATTTGGGTCATAACAAAATGAACAATTATCCTTGCCTATTTTATTAATCTTAGTCTTGTCTCATTTATTTTTAAGTTTTGGCAGATCTCCTTCAAAGGCAGCTGTAAGCAGAGTTTATTGCAGGTTAGCAGGAGGAAGTGCTCTCTGCCACTGCAGGTGAAACTGAGATGAGGAAGTATGAGATGAGGAGAGTTTAAATGCTGTTAGGATTTTGAAATAATTGCATGGTTCGTATATTTGCATCAGAGTCAAGTGAAAATTAATAAAGCCACAGTTATATCTGGCATTTAATCCTGATGATATTCTTCCACTGTACGTACAAGCTTGTTAAGCAAAGAATCAGTTTGCATTCCTTTCTTTCCAAGATTTACTAATTAGACTCTAGTGGTAAAGTATTAGACCTTAGTACATATGAAATCACGCTTCTTCCAATTAACAAATGTGATTATGAAACACATAAGACACATGACGGTAACTTCAAATGCTCTTTCTGTAATACTCTGGCAGAGCTGTAAGATGCCAATCAGCTTACTAGCTGTGAGCTTTCAACGTGAAAAGTGGCTGGGGTCTATTTTTAATTCTGATTGTTCTCCTGTTCTCCCACTCCATCCTAATTCTGCTGTTCTCTTCTTATACCCTTTTTGCTCACTTTCTTCTCCCACTCTATCCTTATTCAGCTTCTATGTCCTTCTAGCACATGGTTCCCTATTTTAATTTTAAATGTTATCTTGTTTCAGTTGCAGGATAGTTCCCATTTCCAACAATATGAAAACTGCACAAAGGGATTTGGCACTATGGGGAAAATTAGGTGCCTGAAATTCTCCAAAGTCAAAAGTTTCAATCTAAAACCACCTATCTAGACACCACTAAACTCTTGGGGTACCTGACCCATCCTTTGAAAGTTCCCTTTTATGACAAAATTTTCTCCAGTCTGAGCAGTTTATAGCCAGTTGATGCCTTAACCCGCCGACAGCCCAAAACCTAAGAATCCCTTTGCCTGCAAGACATCAGGTCCCGAATTCAGTCAGCATTCTCCAGTAACATACAGTACACACTGCAAAGACTTGATTCCTCACCAAATATAGTTGTGGTTATTTCCCTTTAATACACAGCTAAAGGCTCAGTGCTTAAACATGCTAGGTTAAATACCAAGAGGTGCCTATGAAGTAGGAGACTTGATTCCTTCCTCAGCATCAGTAGTTTAACACCTTTATCTCCTGTGTCCTAGAAGAGTGCACAAGCAAACACAGGCAAAGGATGAGGAGAAAAAATTGTATTGCCAAATCAATTTGTGCATTGTGTCTGAGGACCAGGGAAGAGGAATTGGAGTCCTGTCTTTTCTCCTTCCTATTTCCTTCCTTTTCCCTTTCTGAAAGGGAAACTTCACTAAGTTCCTTCTCATGCTCCCTTTCTGGCCTTATTCCTGCCTGCAGCAAGGAGGAGCTCCTGCAGGACGGGGTGCCTCCTCCTCTGTCTCTGCCATCAGCAGGTGTAGTTCAGGAAATTACCTCGGCTGGAGGAGAGGGAAGCAAAGGAAAGAAGTGATTCCAGGTCTCCCACTTCACAGCTGACGGGTGTGTGAGGGTGTATGCACCTGGATCTTACTCTGATGTAGCATGGGGTCAAGGCTGTAGCACGTACTGAGCCCTGGGCACTGGGTCCCACAGTTACATCACAGTCTGGGTCAATCATCTGGATCTGGGGTGTAGTCAGAGGAAGGCCCATGTTCTCGGTTATGTATGTCAGCTGTAGTCCAATACTTTCAGCTCATTTATGCCATTGCTTGGCCTTTGTGCTGCTGACCAATTCCCACATAAAAAAATGATGGATGCTGGCAGAATGGGGATTAAATGTAGTTTTGATGTCTGGTGGTAGCCTAAGAAAAACGTCAAAGTGAATTTTGATTGAAGAACTACTATTCTTCACCAAATCAGCTAGCTGGGTTGAAAAGACGTGGCATGTTTTTGTGAGCACAGGCATCCCTGGAACAGAAGCAGTAAATTGCAAAGCTGTGTGGATGGTGAGGACCATGCGGGACGTACCTGCACTCCAGTCTAGTGCAAGTGATAAAGCTATTGAAGTGTGTAAGAGGTGGCGGGACTCACCTCACTTAATAGTAGACAGTAGACTGTGGTTCTTTATGTCTGAGATAAATCTCTCCAGATGCCCTTTATAATTGATGGAAAATCAGTTCTAGCCATTAGATTTAAATTAATTGCTCTGTAGAACTTCCTATTCCCTTCATGGGCTATGAAGGGAACACAGACAACTAAGTCACATTAGATCATACTCTTAGATGTCTACCTTTGATCCAACAAATCTCTGCCAACATGTTTTACTTGCAGGAGGATCATGTGGTGGTTGGCAAGCTGAACTTGGGCTATGTAGGCCAGATGACAGATTCTGCCAGGAATCAGGCAAGGATTGAGGGGCTCAAGTCTAATCCCGAAGTGCTAAGCATCTCCTGCTCTCACTAAGAGGAGTTAAGAACACTCATTCCGTTCAGGAAGTGCTTGTTATCAGCAAATGCACGTTCTGTAAGAAGTTCTTGTAAACAATTTACATAGTTTATTGTTATTATATAGTACCTTATGCTGGAAATAGGTTAATGCTTTAAATTTATAAACTTCAAAAAGACCAGTAGTGGCAAGGCAATTATTTGACCATTGTGTGTTGAGGGATATATTGGCTGAACAGTAACATGAATGGATGCTGATATTAAGATCACAGAAGTTGCCAGACTGCATCAAACCAGTGGTGAGTGAAGATTTGTGTTATGGAAGATGGGAAACCATTGCAGGCAATTCCATACTACATAAACTTGTCTAGGGTGGTAGTTTCTGTCTAATCACAGGAATTTTACTAACTGGTGTCCTGAAACATGAGGATTCACAGCTAAGGTAATGTTTATTTTGTATTTAATTTAGCTGTGTAGGTTCTTAAGCGCTCTTGGCAACCATTAGATACTTTTCTGGTCCTCCTAAGTTATTGGTCTCTACAGATTACATCTGTGTTACTAAATAAAACAGATGCAGACCCATTGTCTGCTTGAGGGTAAATGATATGGCACATCTCACACTGCCGGAAGGCCAGGAAATGATCTCCATCCCCAACTGGCTTGCATTCACACTGCCACTCTGCAGTGGAGTGTGTCTATCGTATGGTGGCTTGGCCCCATATTTCCTTAGGACTAAAATGGTGGTCCTAGGACATAAGAATAATCTTTTTCTGGTGGGGTTTGTTTTTTTTTTTTCTTACTCAAAGTATCTGAAATAATGTCAGCAATATGTCAGAGTCTGTGAGAGTGGAATTTTAACAACATGAAGCTGACAAGTTTCATGGCCTGGAGTGCATCTGGGAATATCCGATCCTTTGAGGATATTATTGGGGGGCAGAAAGAGACAAACTGGTGCACTGTTGTCCATACAAGAACAGCTGTATTGCCCAAAGGAAACTACTCCCAAATATTGCTTTGCAAGAAAGCAAGTTGCTGAGAGAGCAAAGACATGATAGCATTTAAGCAATGGGAGTGCCGGGAGGTCCAGTGTATGAACAAACTCCCTGATCCTCTTTCTGCTTAGCAGTGTAGAGATTCTCAGAGGCACTTTGCAGCAGTGAATTCCAAAGTCAGTTATATTTCACCAAAAAACATGTATCCTTGTAGCAGCTGGATACCCATTGATTTCATCGAACATTCTTTACCTCTTGTGTAAAGAGAGGAGATAAAGCAGCGCACATAGTCCATACTCTTCATACCGATTGCTGGTCTATAGACCTTTGTGATTTCCCCTCTTAATGAAAAACAGCTATTGGGATTTTAGGCTGCAAAACAATTTGGGCAGAAAATACCTCTCTGTTATGTGCACACAGGTGTCCAGCAAAGAGAACTATCTGACTTTTAGACATCACTGTGTCAGAAATCATGAATGATGGTTTATCTTTTTCAGTGACTTCCCCCATAAAAATCTTTCCAGCTTCCTGATTACTTCCATCACCTGTAGCTTTTTTAGGAAATCGAGTAACCAGATGTGAGCCTAGAAAACCTATTTGGTCATTTGCTGTTTCATATCAATTTTGTCAAATACCTTGAACTAGTCAGTCTCCCAAAGTGGCTACCCAAAGTAGATCTCTAGCCTCAGGGGAAAGCATGAAGTCCAGTTTTCATAGGTATGCCACACCTGTGTTATTCGGGATGTTTGGTGCTACTGGAAACCAGGCCACCCTGGTTGGTGTGCTCCCACATGAAGCTGAATGTCTAACTTGGAAATTCCAAATTGGAAAATACAGACCCAAAATGGTTTGGCTTTTGGATCATCTCAGACCTTATTTTTTCCACTGAAGTGATAACCCACTAACATTGCTATATGCAACCTCCCCAATGCCTTTATAGAAAATCTTGGGAAAAATCCCTAGAAAATGAGATGGTAGCTGTTAAAATGCAATGCAGTGTTGGACTAAGGTGTTTCTGTGGCTGACCTGACAAAAACATTAACCTACTTTCAAGGACATTCTTTCCTTATATCTTCTTAATTACTTAAATTACTTTATCTTTTAAAAATTCTGCTTGTATTTTGTTTTAGAAATCCCATACATATTGCCCTTACACGCTGTCACTCAGCGTGGTTGCGCTTGCAGCGTTGGATTAAAGAAAGTACTGTTCTTTAGGAAACTGGGAAGAAATATCTGTTAAGGCTTTATGAGTGATAAGATACCACAGTGCAAAATATGAGATATTGTGCACTCCAGATAATACAGTTAATTTTAAGTTCTGAATTGCATTTGTTAATAAATACAATCTATGTATTCAGCATAATTGATGGCATCACTGGTGCCACATAGTCAAGTTGTTGTTGCTTGGTGGAACAGTAACGCTTCCCCTGCCTCCTTTACTGATTTATGGTCCTTGTATCTTCAGCACAGATTGAATTGCAAGTGCCTAGCAGCAGGGCCCAGGATCCAAGAACTGTTTTTGTGAAGAAGATAGGACACTTGTTTGTTAAAAAAGAAAAAACTCCTAATCTATTTTTGAATATTAATTCTTCATTTGCATTAATTTTTATAAAAATTTGCATTTGCATGGTTGTTTTGCATTGAAAATCCTTTCTAAAAATACTTAAAAGGGGGAAGGAAAATCATAAGAATTGCAAGAATAATGAGAATAATGAAATTAGGAGTATTTTAAAATAAGAGTAAATGAATAATTACTTTAAGAATTGTGAGGTGATTAGGAAGGCAAATGAGAGGAAAGTGTGAAAGCAGAAAAGCCCATAATATTCTGTGATCTGGGACTTCATACTCTACACTGTAGTCCATCCCGTGGGGATAACACAAAGTGTTCAAAAGATGAAATGTAGTGATGGGAAGAATGGCAGAAAAATTTAGTGTAACTGTTGGCCCCCACTGTGCCTTCTTACGAACAGCGTGGTAAAAGATGAGTAAGTCAGCCCAGTTTAGGACAAGACTGCAATAACACAGTGTCTTGCATTAATTCTGTCATTTTGGTGATCTCAAATAGAGTGGAAACAGTTAACAGAAGCTGGGCAGGAGTTTTGAGGGAAAACCTTTTCCAGTGAAAAATGCAGTCTGAAAACACAGAAATATTGTGCACTTTCATGTCTAGAAAACCTACTGGTTTTATCTTTGTTTCCATCTTACTTAATTGCTCTTGTCGCTTTTACAAAGGTAGCCCTACATAATGGCTCCCATGTGTAAAAAACACAGAATCAATGCTGGGTTTTTAGAGTGTTTCCTGAAATTACCTGTTTACATTATTTTCCTTTTAGTTTTACCTGTGATGTGAGACAATATTCATTGCATAACTCAGTAGCAGTGCATCAGTGCAGTGTTTATAATCTGTGAAGATCCGTATTTGTCTGATCTCAGCTAAAGGCTTTCAGCTCCCAGATAATAAAATGTTCACAGAATTTAATTGACCCATGTCTGATCCCTTATTGAACTGGTGGTGGCCCAGGGCTTGTAGCTGAGCTTAAGATACAATTATGTGTATTCAAACTATGTCACTTTACAACCCACCTAAGCATCTTATTTCAGATGCAGCCATATGGAATGATGATGCCAAGGCTATATAACCTACTTACTGCAATTTTGAGAACTCAGATGGCATAGTAATTGTCCCAAAGCTCTAAAGAACCATGAATTATTTGCATTTCTCCGGGGAGTTGTTTTCCTGCAGGACAAATAGCAGTTGGCAGAGGAGTAATCCTCAAAGACTAATTTAATTTAAAAGCATACATTTGGATACAAATAAACACACTTCAATATGAACTGTAGCTGTGGATCTTAAGGTGTGATAGTACTAGGAAAATCTGTGTTTTCAGAAATTCTTTTGAAGTACATGATTAAATGCTAACGAGGGAAATAAAAGAGGATCACCTCATCTTTATTGTCTGAATGATGTGACTGTATTTTTGTCAATCCCGCTTACCAGAGAATGTAATACTAGGAAACTCATATTCTCTACCTTCATGTGCATCAGAACTAAAAGATATAAAAGGCTGCATTTCAATGAGATGCTGACTCCTTTGCCCTTTGATGAAGTAAATGATTTTGAAGACACGCAATGTGTCTTTGCTTATTTCCCAAACACTTTCTACTAGTAGTAGGCTCTCAAATGTCTGATTGCTTTTTCTTCAAAAACGTGACATATTTTGCATTGAAAATCCAATTTATTGCTAAGAAACCCATACAAGAACAGACATTGTTCACCTCTAGTTGTATTTGCTGGCTCTTTTGAGGTTATCTCAGGCACATAATAAGCATTATCAGCCCATCCATTAATAAATGTCTCTGAGACCAAGACAGCAGAAATGCTTTGCCCATCAGAGCATATTACAGACCTGATACTGCACTCTGACTACAATGCCTTGTCTTTCTTGGAAGCCACATCAAAATAAAAGAAGACAAATTAGTGCTTGAAGCCTAGAAAGAAAAGTGTTTTTATATGTAAAATAGTATAGAAAATAGGTGGGCATCGTGACCAAAATATCTGTCACTCTATACATTTCTGTATTGTTTTAAGAGTCTTATGATTCTGTTGGGTTTTTCTAGGGGGAGTGGGTATTTATTTACAGCTTATAAATTTAATTTAAATGACATCATGCTTCTTCCCCAGTGACTTTCAGCCTTCTTGTGCACTGATCATTGTTGCTATATGGAGGCAATGCTGACTTTGTTGTTTCAGTTTTGATTATAAGAGGCTTTGTTAAACTCGTTCTGTAGCACAAGATAAGTTCCAGGTTCTGATATAATCTTCCTTTTTTTGCCAGGCCAGCTTTTTTTCAAATACATTGTTTGTCTTAAAATTTAATAATTTTTGTCCTCATCAAAGATGAGTCTGAAAATCCAGAATCAATTGTTTTTCACTTATCTCTATACAAATTCATTAAAGTGTGGTGCTGGTACATTGTAATTTTCAGATGCATTTTCAAAACGTTGCCCCAAAGCATTTTACAGAATGACATTCAGAATTGCATCCTTACTCAACAAGGCACATAAGCCTGGCTTAAGTACTTTGCTGAGATGTGTCTGTTTTCATGGTTAAAATCAGGTATTGACCTACACTTGTGTTTGGGGATCCTGGAATACTAGATGTTGTAATTAGAAAATGAAGAGTGTATTTTCAGGCACCATATTTTTCTGTTTTTCAAATGAAAATAAGCTAAATTCTTTTCTCCAGTTGTCTTGTCCCTTGAACCAACAGTAAGAGAAACTCCCTTGCACTGCTCCCTCAATTTAGATTGTTTCCTATTCTGAAAGTTCACCACCACTTCTGCACAGGGAACTCCTCCAGCTGTTTCTTCAAAACATCTAATTGACTCAGATCCACTTTATTTTATACCTTTCTTTTACTATTGATTAACTAACTAAATAAGCAAAAGAAGTAAGATTATGTCTGTTTTTCAAAAGTTATTTTCATCAGAAAAAAAACCATTTAAAAACCAACTGGAGGTGCTATTTCTGAGTACAATTAACTAAATTTTAGGGAAAGAAGTTTGACATTGATCTTTAGAATGCCATCTTGTGTGGTGTTTCCTTTATTGAAAAAGGCATTTATATGAAGCAGCTAGCCTGGAGATCGCTGTGCGTGTACGTTGGTACATCCTTTTATTAGAGATCATTAGGAATGAGAAAGGAGGACTCTGAGAACAGGAAGTGTCATAAACCATTTTGTTGCTTCTGGACTATGTCTTGGGTAACGTTGTTTATGTCTTGGCTGCAATGCTGACATTTTGTGAATGCTGTCTCATTTAATAAATATAAATGTGATTACCTTGAATAGGCTGTTTGGAGTGCACTGTAACAAGATTTTTCCCTTTTGCATTAGGAGATACTTCTGAAATATACATAATGTTTTCTTCCCCTGGTTCATTAGGACCAATTCCAAGACTCACTTCTCAGGCCAAGTCAATGGAGTACCTGGTGGAGAAGCTGTCAGAGTTGGGGAGAGCAGAATCCAAATTCTCAGGACAGGCATCCTGCAGCCTGCTCTGCATAGGAAAGAGACTTCAACGATCTCATTGCTGCTGTCCCCAACCTAAAACTTCTAATGTCTTCATCACACTCTGTTTTTTTAGTGAGAAACTGAGGCAGAGTGAGACGTAGATGTTTTTGCGTGGTCAGGGAGGAAATCTGAAGCAGTGTAATCAATAATGGAACTGATTCCCCTAAATGAAAGGCTAATTCTCTATCAGCAGCTTCATTGATTAAAAAAAGATTCTCTACTTTGGTTGGTTATTCATGGTTATGAGAGCCTGATGCATTCCGTGCATATTCAGAAAAGGCACAGGACAATAAAATTATAAGTTAGATACTAACCCTGTGGGGCATTAGAGAGTCTTGCACAACAGAGGAATAAACATATGGAGAGTAAATACCAGGCACTAATTTGATTAGAAAATCAATACTTAGAACAGTATCCTTGCACTTTAGTCAATTAAGACAATGATCAACAAAAGTCCCTGGACTGCTTACGCATGTTACATTAGATCTTTATTGGATAAAAGCCACAGCCAGGAACCAGAACTCCCTTCTCCCACCTGAGTACCCTAACATAGAGGCTGGGGCCACAGTCCTTTACTCCAGGTCCTTCTGTCTTGTGAGGATTCTTCTTTGGCTGCCTGGAAGAGTGGCTGCCACAGCAAGAATCTCTCCCCTCTTTCCCGCATCCAAACACCCCAAATGTCTGGGGTTTTTGTGCACTCTTTTACATACAGACCATCAAACCCACCAGACAGCAGAGCATGGGATGAAGACTTCAGCTCCTCTGGCAGGTACGTATTCTGCCTGCCAGGGTCACCATGTGAAGTGCTGGGCCCCACTTTGCTCTTTTGGTGGCTGTCTTTTCAAATAAGCGAGCCTTGTGCGTACCTATGCCTCTCCCTAGCCAGGACATCTGTCCTCTGAGCAGGGGTATTTCATGTTGTTCTGACTGGCCTTGAGCCCCCCAGAAGGGTGGGAGGTGTTCTGAGGCCATTTCATATTGACTTCCTCTAGGACAGGACTCATGCAGAAGAATGCTCTCTGTTCAACTTTATCCCCTCCACCGCCTGCAAAAGGAGTTGTAATCTGGATGCCCATCAGATTCCCAATTTTAGTACTGCAGTCCAGTTTGGGTACCAGAAGAGGATGGGCTGGATCTTGACCATTTCTTTATGTTTTTTCTTGTAGCTACATTTATTTTTCCCTGTCTGAGTCATTGGAGGACCCAGTGCCTATCCTGAATTTTTTAGAATCATAGAATCACAGAACAGTTTGGGTTGGGAGGGACCTTTAAAGGTCATCTAGTCCAATCCCCCTCCAATGTGCAGCGACATCTTCAACTAGATCAGGCTGCTCAGAGCCCCAACCAACCTGACCTTGAATATTTCCAGGGATGGGGCATCCATCGCTGGGCAACCTGTGCCGGTGTTTCACTACCCTCATTGTAAAAAACTTTTTCCGTCTAAATCTTCCCTCTTTTAGTTTAAAACCATTACTCCTTGTCCTGTTGCAACAGGCCTCACTAAAAAGTGTGTCCCCGCCCTTCTTATAAGCCTCCTTTAATTACTGAAAGACCTCAATAAGGTCTCCCTGGAGCTTTCTCTTCTCCAGGCTGAACTACCCCAACTCTCTTAGCCTGTCTTCATAGGAGAGGTGCTTCAGCCCTCTGATCATTTTTGTGGCCCTCCTCTGGACCTGCTCCAAGAGGTCCATGTCTTTCCTGTGCTGAGGGCTCCAGAGTTGGATGCAGGACTCCAGGTGGGGTCTCATGAGAGCAGACTAGCAGGGCAGAATCCCCTCCCTTAACCTTCTGGCCACGCTGCTTTTGATGCGGCCCAGGATGTGGTTGGCTTTCTGGGCTGTGAGTGCACACCAGGTCATGTTGAGCTTCTCATCAACCAACACCCCTAGGTCCTTCTTGGCAGGGCTGGCCTCAATCCCTTCATCCCCCGGCCTGTATTAATACTGGGTTTTGCCCCAATGCAGGTGCAGGACCCTGCCCTTGACTTTGCTGAACCTCATGATGTTCATACTGCCCCACTTCTCTAGCTTGTCCAGGTCCCTCTGGATGGCATCCTGTCCCTCAGGCATGTCGACTACACCACTCAGCTTGGTGTCATTGGGTGCACCGATCCCACTGTCATTGGTGAAGATATTAAACAGTGCTGGTCCTAATACAGACCCCTGAGGGACACCACTTGTCACCGATTTTCATCTGGACACTGAGACATTAACGACCACCCTCTGGATGCAACCATCCAGCCAATTCCTCATCCACAGAACAGTCCTTCCATATCTCTCCAATTTAGAGAGAAGGATGGTGTCGGGAGCTGTGTCAGTGGCGTTACAGAAGTCCAGAGAGATGACATCCATAGCCCTTCCCTTGTCCACTGATGTAGTCACTCCACCATAGAAGGCCACTAGGTTGGTCAAGCAGGACTTGCCCTTGGTGAAGCCATGCTGGCTGTTTCAAATCACCTCCCTGTCCTCCGTGGGCCTTACACAGCTTCAAGGAGGATCTGTTGCATGATATCCCCAGGCACAGAGATGAGGCTGAAAGGCTGGTAGTTCCCAGGGTCCTCCTTTCTACCATTTTTAAAAATGAGTGCAATGGTTCACTTTTTCTAGTCACCAGGGTCTTCACCTGACTGCCATGAATTTTCAGTTATCATGGAGAGTGGCTTGGAAACTACATCAGCTGATTCCCTCAGGACTTCTCAGGTCCCATAGGCTTCTGTATGTTCAGGTTCCTCAGGTGGTCATGAACCTGATCTTCTCTTAACAGTGGGAGGGACTTTGTTCCCCCAGTCCCTACCTTGTGGTCTGTCCACTTGAGAGGTGTGGGAAGACAGGTTGCCAGTGAAGACAGGCAAAAAATGGTTGAGTACCTCAGCCTTCTCCTCATCTGTTGTTACCAGTTTGACAGTCTTGCACACCAGGGGTATTTGACCTTCCTTTTCTGGCTGACATACCTGTAGAAGCCCTTCTCATTGCTCTTTGCGCCCCTTGCCAAGAACAACTTCAGCTGCTCCCTGGCCTTCCTGACCCCATCCTTACACAACCAGGCAGCATCCCTATATTATTCCCAGGATACCTGTACCTGCTTCCACTGCCTGTGCATCTCTTTCTTGCCCGTAAGCTTGACCAGCAGGTCTCGACTCTGCCATGCTGGTCTCTTGCCCTCCTTTCCTTATTTCTTACACCTGGGATTCGAGAGCTCTTGCACACTCTGGAAAGTGTCCTTAAGGACCTGCCAGTTCTCTTCTGTGACCTTGTCCCTGAGGGCAGTTTCCCAGGGGGTCCTATTGACTAACTCCTTGAACAGCTGCAAGTTTGCTTTCCTAAAATTCAGGGTCCTGACTTTAGTCTTCCCCTGACCCCTGTGCCTCAGGACATCAAACTGCAGCAGTGAATGACCACTGCAGCACAGGCTGCCTCCAATCTTGACGTCACCAATTAGCTCGCTAGCGTTGGTGACCAACAGGTCCAGTATCACATTCCCTCTGGTAGGGATGTCTGTTACCTGGCTTAAGAAGTTATCCTCAATGCATTCCAGGAGGCTCCTGGATTGCTTACAGCTCAGCATGCTACCTTTCCAGCAGATGTCAGGGTGGCTGAAGTTCTCCGGCAGCATAAGACCCTGTGAGAACAATACCTCCTGTAGCTGGAGTAAGAAGGCTTCATCAACAGACTCCCTTTGACGGTGTGGCCTGTGGAAGATACCAGCCACAAGGTTCCCTTTGTTGCCTCGGTCTCTTATTCTTACCCAAAAGCTTTCAACCTGCTCACGGTTGTTCTTGAGACAGCTCTTCACACTCTATTTCTTGATGTAGACAGCAGTGCCTCGGGATTTTCACGGAATCACAGAATTGTAGGGTTGGAAGGGACCTTCAGAGATCATTTAGTCCAAATCTCCTGCCAAAGCAGGTTCATCTAGAGCAGGTTGGACAGGAAGGCATCCAGGTGGATTTTGAATATCTCCAGAGAAGGAGACACCACAACCTCTGTGGGCAGCCTGTTCCAGTGCTCTGTCACCCTCAAAGTAAAGAGGATTTTCTTTATGTTCAGGTGGAATTTCCTATGTTCCAGTTTGTGCCTGTTGCCCCTAGTCCTGTCATTGGGCACCACTGGAAAGAATCTGCCCACATTCTCTTGACACCCGCCCTTTAGATATTTATAAGCATTGATGAGATCCCCTCTCAGTCTTCCCTTCTCCAGGCTAAACAGACCCAGGTCCTTCAGTCTTTCGTCATGAGAGATGCTCCGGTCCTCTGGACATCTTTGTAGCCCTCCACTGGAATCTTTCCAGCAGTTCCCTGTCTTTCTTATCTGGTGAGCCCAGAACCGGACACGGCGCTCCAGATGTGGCCTCAACAGTGCGGAGTAAAGGGGGAGGATGACCTCCCGCGACCTGCTGGCCACACTCCTTTTGATGCACCCCAGGATGCCATTGACCTTCTTGGCTACAAGGCCCCATTGCTGGCTCATGGTCAGCTTGTTGGCCACCAGGACTCCCAGGACCTTCTCTGCTTTCCAGCAGGTCAGCCCCCAACCTGTACTGGTGCAGGGGGTTATTCCTCCCCAGGTGCAGGACCCTACACTTGCCCTTATTGAACTTCAATATGTTCCTCTCCACTCAACTCTCCAGCCTGTCCAGATCTTGCTGAATTGCAGCACAGCTTTCTGGCTTGTCAACCACCCCTCCCAGTTTTGGATCATCAGCAAACTTGCTGAGGGTTCACTCTGTCCCCTCATCCAGGTCATTGATGAATATGTTGAACAAGACTGGACCCAGTACTGATTCCTGGGGAACACCGCTAGCTACAGGCCTCCAACTGGACTCTGAGCCACTGATCACAACCCTCTGAGCTCTGCCTTCCAGCCAGTTCACTGTCCACCTCGCTGAACACTCATCTAACCCACACTTCCTAAGCTTATCTATGAGGATGTTATAGGAGACAGCATCAAGAGTCTTTCTGAAGTCAAGGTAGAAAACATCCACTGCTCTCTCACTACCCATTCTTCTGCAGAATCTATGTTCATTGGTGGAGTACAAATACTGGGTGACACCTTTCTTTCTGCATGAAAACCCTCCTTCCCCAGCCCGAGAGTAAGCAGAAATGAGGATTCTTTTCTTGTGAACTGTATTTTAATTGTTCAAGATTTTTATAATCTAAATGTATACTGGGTATATTAATAATGTAATTAGATATTAAGTTTCAGATCATGTTCTCCATTTCTGTAATGTGATTGGGTGGTATTTTATTTCTTGATTTAAAATATTGGTTCTGGATGTCAGGCTCCTAAAAAATATTTGATTAGTAATTGCAGAATGGTGGATCAAATCAACTATATGAGACCAAGTGTGCATTTTACACATTAGCTGAGAGCTCTACCGGTCTGACCTCATTCACGCTGAGTTTTATGTTGCTGCCCTTTCACTGATGTAATGGAGTTAATCCAGATTCACACGGCTGTGCAGGGCAGAGCACAAAGAGAAGGAATGGGTATCTCCGTGTGGCTCTGGCTGTGGATGGGTGTGTGGGGAGAAGGTGGGTGCTGCTGCACCCCTGTGTGTCTGCACCCTGAGACATACCTGTGCCTTGATATCCCAGCGGGATCCCTGGGAACGACCTCCCAGTGTGCCCCTGAGCTGTGCCCTCTCCTAGGAGCTGTGCTTCCCTGGGCTGGGGGGCGTGGGAGGAGGAAGAAGACCTCGCTGCTCCTTGCCTGGTAGTTTCCTAATTTAGAGAGTGAGACGCCTATTTTTCTTAACCTATTTTGCACCATCAACGCACCATAAAAAAGCCTTAAAGTGAAAGTAAAAGACAAACACTTGAGTCTTTTGGTAGAGATATGTTTTTTGGGGAAAGACATTTTCCTTCCATTTTGTGCTGCGCTAAGCCTTTGGATTAATAGTGGTCATTACAGTGATAGTAACGTTTACACCCAGAACTGCAACTGTGGTCCAGATGTCCCTCAAAAATTTAGACCTGGCTGAAAATAAATTGGTTTGGTCTCAGTCTGAGTTTCTCCTACTTGGCTCCAGGCATGGACGGAACTAGATGAGCTCCTTGCTTTTTGTAGTTCAATAGGATTAATTTAATTCAACAAATTCCATAAAGAACCTTGACGTTTCTTGACCGCGAGCTTTATTTTACTCAGTACATCTCTTCTACTACTTAGATTTTTATCACCTTAGAAACAGTGCCAGAATTAGGCGCTCCATTACCCCAGCTGATGTTGCAAAGCACATTTATGTATTGATGACTAGCCCGTCCTTTTCAGCTATTTGATGTGTGCGCTGAGGGTGATGATAACGTTGTTGAATCAAAAGTGTGTGCGTGCTGGAGATGTTCTTAGTGCTTGGTGTCAAGTGAGAAATGTGATGGTACTGGGTAATCCCTTAAGGCTGTCCCTGCGCAGGCTGAGAACCAGCTGTTTGATGCGCTACTTGTTTGTCCACTGTAATGGAAGACATTTGGAGAACCCTAAATCCACCCTAACGCAGCTTTTGTGGAGGAGTTGTTATTATGTGATCTCAGTTAATATTTGTACAGTGCTGATGGTGCCCTGTGTGCCTTGCAGAAATAAAGACAAAGCCTGTGCCTTGAAGAGATTGCAAATTAAAGTCTCCACAGAGCTCAGTGGTTTTGTGGATTGTAAATTGCAGGGACAGGCCTTAAAAAAAAGCAATAAGGCGATGTGGGGAAATGTTGTACCAAACAGTGGAGAGTGAAACTGCGGGGTAGCAGCCATTAAGCTTGTGATTTGTCAGTTCTGCTATTTCTGTATTGATTTTTAAAATTATTTTCTGCTGCTTTGATTTTAGGCATTTTGCATGCATCTCATCCCAGAATGAAACAATAGTAGTGGCTTATGGAAGGCAGGGCTAGGTAAAAGTTTCTTGCAGGCAAATTAGCGTAAAGAAAAGGAAAAATGCTACCATTGCTACCTTGTTCCTAGGATACAGGATCTAAGCTTACTACCAGAAATTTGTCAAGAATTTGCTGTTATTTAAAAATACTTAGACTTATGCTAAATGGGGCTCAGAGAAGATATCTCTGCTTTTTAGAACCTTCTATTTCTCAGTAGAAGCTTCTTTACCAAGAATTTTCAATGGAAAAAACATTTCTAACTGTTGATATGTGGGTGTGGTGGCTTAACACCAGCTGACAACTAGAACCATGAAGGTGCTTGCTCACTCCTCCTTCCCCACCCCCTTTCCACCCCAGAAGCCAGGGGGAGAGAAGGAAAAAAGAAAGACGGGAAAGGCAGGAAAAAAACCCTGATGGGCTGAGGTAAAGACAGTTTAATAGAAACAATAACAGAAAAGGAAGAATAACAACAATAATAATGACATGGGTCACTCTCAGCACCCGGTGAATTGGCACTGCCACAAGTAGTGATTGCAGATTCCTGCCACCTGGCTAACCCCCATTTATATGATGTCTATGGTGTGGAATTTTTCATTGGCCATTCCATCATTATGTCTATTCTTCTATAGGAAGCTGAAGAGGTCCTTGAATATTGTAAACATTACGTAGCAACAAGTAAAACCAATAGGTATTATTGACATTCCTTTCACAGCAATCACTAGAAAGAAAATTAACTCTTTCCCAGCTGAAACCAGTCGCTGAGACTTCAAGCAGACCTCCCGGTTTGGATTTGCCTGCAAAACTCTTGTAAAATTTTCAGTATTTTTCCTGCCTCTTGCACTAGTGGCATGTAAGAAAATGGAAAATAGAGATGAGTATAATATGGAAAATTCCTGAGTTATAGCCATAGGTTGTTTTGTTTCTCCTACTCTTCGTTCCCTAGACTGTAAGGCCTGGAAAAGTCCATGGAAAATATCTCTTTCTAGGTATCAGTTTGACCTTGGATGTGATACTTATACTGAGCTAGTAGAGAACCTAACTGATACTTTCTTCTGCATTTTCAGCTTGTTTCATGCCCTTTGATTTCCAGTCATTTTAGAGTTTTTTGAAGGGAGACTTTCTGGATTTGCACATAATTAAAAAAAAATATATTCTTAACATTTCTACCTCTTGATTTTTTTTTTTAATTTTATTTTTCAAATTCTCATTCGAAGTATCAAATCTTAGCATTATCATTGTATATTGTGCTGTTTACTCTAGGAGCTTTGAAGGATCCGAGCCAAAATGTAACAGCTCAAGTATGTCAGAAAAAGATATGAACAAATATTGGGATACCTTCGTTCCCAGAGCATAGTGACTTTAGGAAGCTAGATGGAGGTGCTGCTTTCTTTGACACTGATGTTGCCCAGAAACAACACATTGGGCAACTGTAGCCACCGAGTCCTGCAGGGATTCCCAGATTCTGCTCTCAGGTTCACCTTATCCTTGTTCTGGCATGAGCTTCACCTGTTCACCAACCATGTGCTGTGTGCCCAGGCTTCCCTACCTGCACGCAGAGGATGTGGGCATTCACATCTCCCTGCAGCTGCTAGCTCACTCCATAACCATGCGGCAAGTCATTCTGGATCCCAGAATGACTTAACTTGACCATCCATGAGCTGGGTATCTAATCTGAGAGAAAGATCTCTCTGTAGTCAATTGAGCAAGGTAGGAAGAGAAAGAAGGGATGGGAAGCTGGGCCAGGAGAGTATGGTTCATCTGAAGAGACATGTCTGAGGTGAGTAAAATAAATTGTCTCCGGAAGAGTTTCTCTCTTTGCACTGTGCTTTAGAGGAGTCCAGACGACTATCTTAGATCTCAATCCTCATTTTTAGATGGCTAAAGTTACATGAGATCAATCCCATCTTTTGTTTATTTTATTATCTCAGATGGTAAATTCTTCATAAGGGAAGTAATGCTTCCTACACACTGGGGTAGTAACTACTATAATGGCATCTGATTTCAGCTGAGGCCTATAAATGACGGTAATAAAATTACTTTGCTGTTTTCTGTTCTTTCATTACTGATTCTTCAAGGTTTTCATCAACTTTACAATGTGGATTTTAAAATATCATGTTTCTGTGGGGTACCAAACACGAACACTTACACAATGAACAGCCGTTGTTTTTGGGAAAACTTCTAGACAGTAAATTTACATGGGAGGATGTCTCTAGGTATTGTTGGAGAAAGAACCTCACTGTCCCTCCAAGATCCCCCCGCTTTTTTTCTTTTCTATTCCCCTTTTGGAGGATTCTGCTGTGAGGCCTTTACTCACTTTTTCTGGTTTATTGTTGTTTACTGAATTTGGAAAAGACTGGAAAACCTTCTTCCCCTGCTGCCCTCATCCTAGGCCTGGCACTGTAGCACTGTTTGGGCCTGGGATTCTTGCTTTGCTATTTCCAATGTTACAGAATAGAATAAAATCATAGAACAGCCCAGGTTGGATGGAAATTCCAAAGATCTGGTTCAATCTTTCATGGGAAAGGGAGTCTAGATGAGATTGTCTAGCACCCTATCCAACCTCATCTTAAAAACCTCCAGTGGAGGAGACTCTACCATGTCCCTGTGGAGGTTTTTCCAGTGACTGATAGTTCTCAGTGTAAAAAATTTCTTTGTTATGTTGAGATGAATCCTCTCCCAGTGCAACTTGTACTCATTGTCTCTTATCTTCTCCGTCTAGCTCCTTGAGAAGAGAAAGCCTCCATCCCCTTTGTAGCTGCTCTTTAAGTACTGGAGTACTGTGATGAGGTTGGCCCTGAGGCTTCTCTTGTCCATGGAGGAAAGACCTAAATCCTTGAGTCTTTTCTTATAGGGCAGGTTCTCCAGCCCTTTTATCATCTTCGTGGCCCTCCTTTGGAGCTTCTCCTGTCTGTCCACATCTTTCTTGAAATGAGAGGACCAGAACTGGACACTGTACTCTGGGTGCAGCCTGACAAGCACTGAATATAGTAGCATGATCATGTCTCTGTCCTGCTAGCAATGCCCCTGCAGATGAAGCCCAGGAACCAGTTTGCCTTCATTTCTGCAGCGGTGCACTGCTGACTCATGTTCAGCTTGTTGTCCACCAGGACCCCCAGGTCCCTGTCAGCAAGGTGCTCCCCAGCCACGCAGATCCTAGCTTGTACTGGGCTCTTTGGCTATTTTGTCCCAGGTGCAGCACTTTGCGTTTGTCTTTGTTAAACTTCATACAGTTCTTGCCAGCCCACTCTTTCAGCCTGTCCAATCTCTCTGTAAGATGGCTCTCCCTTCTGACGTCTTCACCTCGCTACACAGCTTGGTGTCATCAGCAAACGTGGTGGGGGTGTAGCAGACTGCCAAAAGGCTGCTTCTTAAACTGCCTCAGTTTTCTGATTCTTATTTCTAGTTAATCCCATATATTTTCTAACATACAAATGTCTCCACAGAGTCTTTGCCTCCTCTGTTCACCAGTGCAAAATCTGTCATTAACAGTGGGCGGATCCGACAAAGCAGGACATCCTGGGTGTCCGGGGAGCATCCTGGGGTTATGCAGCTGACAGCTGCAGCACCTGCACTCTGTATGCAACAGGGATGGATGAATGCAGATGCTGATCATTATTTTCACTTTATTTCTATACCATATGTCCTCATTAGCTGTATAAAATATGTTACATTTTCTTTTTTTTTCAAGTAGAAGAGGGTAGTTGCTCCTTATGATGCTCTTCAGCAATTCCAAATCTTCTCCTTTTCACACAGCTGTGATTCTTCCTTCCATCTTAGCTTCCCAGTCATCAGGAATGTGCAAGAGTTAGTCAAAGGAGCAGACACTGTTCTTAATAGTTTTTCTCCTTTTTTATCCTCTGTGTTTTGTGGGTTTTTTTCTTTTTTCCTCAGGGGAGCCCAATATAATGTTGAATCTTCTCTTTATTCTTCCTGAATCCTCAGTCTTTGCTTTTCACATTCCTTTCTGCCATCCGTGTATCAGCATTGTATAGTGAATAACATATTCACAAAATAAGTATTTTGTGCAGATATAAATCCACCCAACTATTTAGCTTCAGATGCTATAGTGCAGCAGTATACACTTACTGAATGATGTCCTATTCTGCAAATCGACAGAGTGTTCATATTTTCTTCTGTTCAATATTGTTTAAAATTTCCTTCAATCAAGAGGAAACATATGTACAAACAAAAATGAGAAGAGATTTTGAACACACGAGTAACGTATGCATCATATAAAGGTGAAAGAACAGCTAGAACTTAATATGGCCTCTGTTGTTAAGGATAACAAAAAAGGGTTTTACAAATATATTAACAACAAAAAGAGAGCCAGGGTGAATCTCCACCCTTTACTGGATGCAGAGGGGAAGATTGTCAGCAAGGATGAGGAGAAGGCTGAGGTACTTAATGCCTTCTTTGCCTCAGTCTTCAATAGCAAAACCAGTTATCCTCAGGATATTCACCTCCTGGAGCTGGAAGACAAGGTTGGAGAACAAAATAAATGCCCCATAATCCAGGAGGAAGCAGTTAGTGACCTGCTACGTCAACTGAATAGTCACAAGTCTATGGGGCTGGATGGGATCCATCTGAGAGTGCTGAGGGAACTGGCAGAGGAGCTTGCCAAGCCACTCTCC